>JAAAKG020141314.1:0-11892 GCA_010014905.2 Druon quercuslanigerum | reverse complement strand
TAGAAATTGATCAATTTTCACTTTAAAATGAGGTAATTTAAATTTAGATGTTTGAAATTTGAAAATGTCTAATTTATTCATTGTAAGTGTAAATCCCATATAAGAATGAAAATGGTAACTAAACATTTTCAAAATATAAATATTAAAAAAAAACTATTAATATTTGACTGTGGACGAATTCATAACAGAATAATTCTGTTTTTATTCTTCAGGTTTTGAAATATTTGTTTATTTCCAAAACATGCGTTTATCAGACATGAACTATCTCGTACGCATCAGCAAACAAAAAGCTCTAATAATGTGTTTTTTATTCCAATGTACCTGCACATAATTGTTATGTTTTCTTCAGGATTTTTTTAAAATGTATTGAATGCATAATTCTAGAAAAGCCTTATTTTCGAGTATTCAAGTATGAAATTTTTCAGTATTGAAAAGTTTTGAAAATAATTTTGAGAATATGTTTTACTAAGTCTCTTCAGTTTTAATCTGTCAATTCGGAACCTTAACAATATAAAAGTGTGTTATTAAATAAATGGAATTTAAATAAATATTATATTGTAAAACAGTGTTTAATTTAAAATCTCTCAGAATGAAATTTATTCAAATTAGATATATCTCGATTCGAACTCAAAGGATTTGTGTGCCATTTGTCCTGCAGTATCTAACCCAATTGCGTACTTATTCTTTGGTACTATTTTTAACGCGAGTAAACAAAGGTGAAATACATTAAACATGTAAATAATTTTTGTTTTTCACATTGAGGTGACGTACAAGTTTTTACAAATAGCACGATATTACCTTGGAGTTGTGTTATTTATAGTGTCAGGCCTCATTTGGTTTAATTAGAGTTGAAAATGAGAAATTAGTAAATATTTTGTCATTTATGTTGGAAGAGATGACTAGCAAACATTTTTTCAAAACAAACACAAAACACGCAAAATAACAAGAAGTTTTTAAATATATTTGTTTATTCTTATTAAACACATTATCATCGTGACACTCAAACCACGCGCTTGATTTTTGACATACATTTGTAAATGTATATTTTCTGAACCATCTTAAAATAAATAAAAAAAGTACAATATTTTTGCAGATATTTTTCTTTTCCTCGCGTTGTTCCGCTTTTTCCTAAATTTTTGTATTTGTGTCCAATTTTTAACTAGAGTAAAGTAGCAATTATTATTATTTAATATGATATTCTCTCTATCTGGTTGTAGAATATTGAAGTTTGTTCTGAAATTTTTAACTATTCGTCTAGTTTTATTAACTGCAATTTATTAACGCTATGCTAAATAATTTCATTCTTTTTTGTGAATATATTTTTTTGACATAAAACAGATATTTAAAATATGTTTCAAATTTTCCACACGGATCATATTGAATACAAATTTCCCTTGAATTAGTTACTCTGAGACTTCAGTAAAGTGTCAGAACTGCAGAAATTGTCTTTTCTGTTAACTTTCATTAATTATTACTTGATAACGTGAAAAAAGGACAGATATGTAAAAATGTCAACAACAAAAACCACAACTATTAGGCATTGATATGAATGAAGATAGTTATAAACAACATTAATTTGTTTAAACAATTACTTTTGCTAAATATAATTGATCATTAAGTCACTTCTAATGAAAAATAGAATAATAGTTAAAAATTTAAGAAAAAACCGCAACATTTTCCATTAAGAAAATAGAATATTATTAACAATCATAATAAATTGTATAAGCAATTATTTTTGTTAACTTAATTTAATTATTACTTTCCTCCAACTTAAAAATGGACATAAAGTCAGAAATTTAAGAAAAACCCCAACTTTCTAGCATAATTCAAATGGAATATTATCGATAGTGATAAATTGTTCAAACTATTAAATTTCTTTACTCTAATCGATGAGTTTACTCATTTTAATTGAAATTTGGACTAAAATTGAAAATTTGCTTAAAACTGGAATTTTCTAGCATTATTTTGAGAGAATATCATTGAGTGTAATAATAAATTGTTTAAACAATCATTCTTATTAAAATCATTAAGGTATTCACTCTCTCTAATCGATCATCTGATAAAAAGAGGACATTATTGATTATTGAGAAACTTGATAAAAACATTAATATATTGTTTAAACAATTTATTTAAACATCTAATTATCTATTGAAATGATATTTCTTGTACCAGAAATAATGTTCATTTAAAAACCCACAACAAAATATAATTATCGCCAAAATCACTCAAAACCCATTTGTTCATCTATAGGGTTTCTTTGGGACCCTATAAAACTGACTTATGGGGGTGACATTTGGAAAGTGATATTTTATTCGTATTTGTATAGATAATTTTGAAGAGAATCGTTGCATTCCAACTCGATTCAGCTAATATTGAGTATTCTGAATAAAATGTACAAAAAATTTTTTTCCGGCGGCATGTCTAAATATAAATTTAAAAAAAATGTATTCACGTTTGTGTGTATTCGAACAAATTTCCGAACAGAATTCATAAAAATGCGAGATAAAAAGTTTTAGACTACCCTAGTGAACAGTATTTTTAGATACAAAGAAGAATATTCCCATCCATGAATTCCGAGAATTCATTTAATTCTATGAATTCCCCAAATTTCCTAAATTCTCCAAATTCCTTGAATTTTAAAATCCTTGATATCTCAAATTTCTGAATTTTTTACATTTTCCAAATTAATTTTATTTTCTGAATTTCATAAATTTCTGAATTATATGACTTTAATGCTTTCTCTTTATTCCCTAGATCCACAAAATTCTCTAAAATTCTAGATTTCTCTGAATTTTCTAAATTCCTTAAATTGTTTGAATTCTTTGCACTTCTTGAATTCATCGAATTACTTGTATTATTAAAATGTCTCTAATTATTTAAATTCCTGGAATTATTCAAATTTCTTGGATTATTCGAATTCCTTGAGTTCTTTGAATTCCTTAACTTCTTCGAATTTCTTAAATTCTTCAAATTCCTTAAATTTTTCGAATTCCTTCAATTCATAGAATTACTTGAATTGTTCGAATTTATCAAGTTATTGGAATTCGTTCGATTCTTCAAATTCCCTAAATTCTATGTATTTTTCGAATTCTTGGAATTACTTCAATTCTTCGAATGCTTTAAATGTTTAGAATTCCCGGAATTTTTCAAATTACTCTAATTACTTGCATTTTTTGAATTACCTTTAATCTTCGAAGTCCTGATATTCTTCGAACTACTTGAATCTCTCGAATTTGCTTAGATTTTGAGAAACCTTAACATTAATTAATATATGGCATGTGTATTTAAGGGAAAAACATTAGAAATGTTAGAAGCTGGTTATTAAATTTGTGTTTAGTCGAAAAATATCATTCCAATCAATAGTAAATTATGTCTTGTTTCAATTTTTATCTAACCAGCAGTGTGTTAGAAAAGATTAGTTTTGCTATTAAAATTATTCTCGCAAAAAATTTGAACGTTTAATTTCAAGAACCGTTTAGCTTGTCTCCTACCGTCAAATATTGTTAAATTTTAAGTAGTTGCGTTTTTAAAACCTTTTAATATCAAATTGCTCATAATCGAACACCAATTAAAAATGGTTCAATTTAAAATTATCTAATTATGAAAATTTTAACTTTATATTATTGGATTTAAAGCATTTTTAAAATAAAATGTTTCTTTTATAAACATGTCTAATGTAACAATTTTAAAAACTGCATAAAAATATTCCGAATATTTTTTGTACCTGTATCTCTTCACAACTAATAAAATAGATTTTATTTTGATTTTAGCAATTAAATTCAATTCAATTTTTAAGATTCTCGTTATTCGTAAATAGCCACTGAAAACCCTTTTTCGTTCAAAACTCAACTGCTTGGTTAAAAGTGAATCTACTTTGTTAAAAATTTATCTTTCTGATTGATAGTTTAACATTTGTATTGAAAAACCTTCCTTTCAAAATTAAGTTATTACATTATATTATATTTTGTTGGCATTTTTTAAGGATAATTTTTAAACTGAAAATTGCACTATTCCATGTTTGTTTAAAAATTTATCTTCTTCAGATGAACATTTAACTATTTGGTTAAAAAATTCTGCATTTTATGGAGAATTTGTCTTTTGCGTTAGAATATTAATCACCTTTGTGACTAATTTATATCTTTGATTGAAAATTTCATTATTGCGTTAGAAATTCATCTATCTTCTCGAAGAAGTCTTTTTTTGTCAGAAAATTCATCTTATGGGTTGAACATTTTATTATACAGTTAAAAACTAATTCTTTGGGCAATGATTTATCATTTTAGATACATATTTTTTATTTTCTACAAAATTGACCTGTTTTTAGTTGGAAATTTACTTATTTGGTTTAAAAGCTCGTCTTTTTGGGTTGAAAATTTGACTATTTTACTAGAAAATTCAACATTTTCTATATTTTTTTAACAACTGAAAAATCTTTCATGGTTAAAAACATCTTTTTTGTTAAAAATTCCTCTTTTAGATTTGAAATTTTGTCTATTCTGCTCAAGAATTTAATTAATTTGTTGAAAATTCGATTTTTTTTATTCAATTTAACTAATTGAAAATTTTAATGTTATAGAATGCCTCTCAATTGATAAAAAGTCCTACTATTTGGATAAAAATTCAATTATAGGGTTAAAAAATTGCACTTTTTTGTTCAAAAATTTAAAAATTTGCTTAAAAGTGCATGCACGGATTTTGTTCAAAATTCATCTTTTTGCCTAAATATTCAGCTGCTTCGTTAAAAATTGAACTCAGGATAAAAACGTATTTCTTGTGAAAAACTGATTTCTTATATTTAAGCTTGAACTATTTTGTTGAAAAGTCACTAATTTTCCTTACAAATTAATTTTTTAAACATGGTTGCCTTTAAATATTTTTTTATTTTAATTTAAAATATTTTTGGTTGAGCTATCCACTAATACGTTTTTCGTTCAAAATTATCCATTTTTTGCCGTTGAAGTTTCATCACTTTAGTCAAAAATTGATTACTTGGTTGAATGCTTTTTTCCCAAAATTCATGTTTTTTGCAAGAAATTCAAGTACCTCGTAGAAGCTTAAATGCTTCGTTAAAAATACATTTTATTAAGGTGGATAATTTTATTCAAAAACTGTTATCTTTCATTGAAAGCTTAAAATATTGTGTTAAAAATTAGGTTTTCGTTTGTTTCAAAATTAACTTTTTAAACTAAAAATTAAACTATTATATTTTCGGTTGCGAATTGATATTGTATTTAAAATAAGATTTCTACCATGGTACTGCTAGCTTTACGTAAAGCTAGCAGTACCATGAATTTTTGTAATTTGGTGCCCAAAATTTGGTTTTTGGGTAATAAATGAGCCTTAAATGAGCCCTCAATTATGGCATAGGTCTGACATTCTTTGGACAAAGTAGTACTTCCAGCTTTTACCCACTTTGTAAAATTGGCCCCTTGCTGTTGTCAATCGCTGTCCAATATTGGAAGCTCCCAATTGCCCAATTTTCCTTATTAATGTCAAACTCTAGGACTTTTATACAATCAAATTGGAAGCCACATCATGTGAGATAATCATTTAAATAAATTATTATCTTAAATATTTATTTAAGAATAGTCCACATACTTGAAAAAAATAATTATTCCTATAAATAGTTATTAGATATAAATATTTATTAAGCACTAAGTAAGAGAATTATAAGTAGAAAAATAAGAAACCTCTTAAATCCCATATTGACTAAATTGTAAGGTAACAACCTTAATAGTTATTTATTTAAATAATTATCACGTGATAAAAAATAAAAAATGTTCTATTTACAAGTTTTAATGAAATTCCACAAAATCAAAAAAAAAATTCGAACCGAAATGAGTTGATGGCAGTCGAAGGTTGAAGGATAAAACCAAACGTGTTTCGAAAAGTGGAACAGTCAGGCTCTGTCATACTTTACCTAGATGACTACATACAATTTTACATTTAACATTCCACAATTCGCTTTTTATTTTTCACTATTTATTATTTTCGTTGTTAAATTCAGGTCATGTATCGAAGCTGACTTTAGTTTAACAATCAGAAATAAGACTTAAATTTTCTAAAAAAAACTATGACAAGTGGAAAACATAAAGTGAAACATGGAATGCACAAAACAGTTTTTTCCAAATTGATCCTTCTTGAAAACTGTAAAAGCTATTTTGAGATACATTTCTCTCAAATCATTTAAAAGAAAAATATTTTTCGACACAGTTTATTTTTTAAACTTTGAAGTACGCCTTTGATCATTTCCAAAACAATATGAGTTGTTATTTATGATTTTGAAAAAAAATTATGTACGTTTATAAAAAATATAAGAAAAAAGATGAAAGGAAGAGTGAAAACCAGAAAAAGAGTGAAGCAAATTCTGAAAAAGTATAAAAATGACCGAAAACAACAAGGAATAATGTAGATGACATCAAAGATGTATCTTTTTAGGTTCTTCATCTTCTATTTGAAATACATTTTTTGTAGATCATAAAATTTCAGAATTGAAGTAATAAATTTTTCATTCTTTTATGACCATAAAATAATTTTAATATAGAACACTTTTAATATTTTTAATAACTACTGAATTTAAATTGTTAAAAATTGTAGAATATAACATTTAAACTGTACTTTTTAGCTTATATAACCTGGAGGTGGAGAATACCTTAAAGTTATCAGTGTCAATGTTGAAGCTAGAAAAATGTAGCAATTTGTATTCTTAGCCTTAACGATTAAAATAATTTCAGTACTAAGCATTTTAAACAGGAAATTAATCAAATTTACAACTTAAAAGTCGAAAATGGATACATTTTAAATTTCAAATTCTGACAAGGGGTAGAATATCAAAATTATGTTATACAATTTAAAATAATAAAGACTGAATTAAAATTACCATTTAACCCAAAGCGAAAGAAAAGCACAAAACATGAAATAGCTTATTACATCAACAATTATAAATTACACTGTTTTTTCTACAGTACGCTTAGATTTGTATTCGTAATCAAAAAGTTTAATGTCAACTCTACAAAACTGAAAAAACGTTTTTAATTTGCGGCACTTGTAATTCAGAGACAGCCTAATTGAGAAATTCCGAAAAATCATTAAAAGCCAATTTCGTAGCTTTTAATTATTCAAGCTCCTGTTTGAATTATTTGATGAGAAAATAAACTCATTTTAACTAAAAAACAAAACCATACAAGAACCAAGCATTACAATTTAATTCTTTTTAAATGTCTAATGTTTTGAACTAAACATTTCATACGCAATGCCTTCCAAATAATTTGTTGTCAAGTGATTAAATTGTGCCATTAATTTGGCAAATAAAAAATTTTCAAATAGGTAATTGTACTTCATAAATAAATGATTTTTAACATTGCGGAATCTTATTTTCTTAAATTTTGGGCATCAAACGATAATGCAATAAAGTAGTTAAATCCAATAGTAAAATTTTGAATAAAAAATATTAATGTTCAAGAACAAAAACTGTAATAGTTGATATTTAAACTAATAAAGAGTTACATTTTAAATAAAAAAAGCTCATATTTCAAAAAAGAAAGATTTAGATTAGAATACCAAACAGGCATATTTGCCTAAAAAGATAAATTCAGGCAAAAAAAAATGATTTTGTAGCAATCAAGATGAATTTTCAACAAAATGCGTGAGGTTTCAAACTTGTACTTAAATTTTCAACCAAAAAAGGTCAATTTCACCAACAATATAATAGATTAATTTTAGGTTTCAAAAAAGTGTATTCAACTAAAAAAAACTAATAATTTGCAACAAGTTAGTTAAATTATCAAGCATAGAAATAAATTATTGACAAAAATGGTGAATTTTTAACAACAAAAAAATTAATCTTCAAGAAAGTAGTTTCACTTACAATTGAGCAATTGCATTTTCAACTAAATAATATGAATTACCAATGACATAGTTTAATCCTCAAAGAAAAAGTTGAATTTTTAACTAAAAAATAATCAATTGTGAACAAGAAATAGAGTAATTACATTTTTTAGTTTACTTATTTATTTATAATTTTTTTTAAAAATAGTTTGAAAAATAGTTAGAAAAATGTAATATAATATTTCCGCCTGAGAATAATTTTATTTTAAATTAAAAATAGTTCAATTCAAATAAAAAAGTTCCTTCTGAACCAAAGAATAATTTTTACCATTAGGCTACTTTGAAGAAGATATTTTACGATAATCATTGTTTGAGGCACTTGGAAGACGAAAATGAGCAAATGCGTAAAATGGGTCTTTTTGCTAGTGTGCAATATTGCATTATCTCTAATATCGCAAACATTAATCACGTCCCTGCTTAAATTCGCTCCAATTGTTAGCAGTTGTCAACTTTTTGATTGCAGTGGTGCAACTATTTTTAAATAGTTAAATATATCATATATTATTTAATATTAATATTATATTATATCATATAAATAATCGATCGAGCTCTTATTTTGAACATTTAAATTTTAAATTTTCAACATTTTTTTTCTAATAAAATATTTTAATTGTATGGACATAAAATATGTTCTAAAAAAGTTTCAATAAAATGTTGTAACAAACGAAAACTGTGTATTCTAAAGAGGTTTTTTGGCACCTGTTTGCAATACAGAAACCTTTTTAGAAGATACAGTTTTCTTTTGAAACAAAATTTTCTAAGAACTTTTTTACTTCATATTTGTGTACCATAACGCACACATAATTAACATTTTTTATTTAAAAAAATTAAAGTCGTAAAATCGAATTGTGTATTGTCAAAAAAAAGGTGTCAATGGATTTTTTCCCTTCTTGGTTCAAAATATTTGGGAACAAAAGTTTTTTTTAGCTTTTCGTTGCATGTGCCATTATTATTATATCATGCCACTATATTTTGCAAACTTGTATATTTTTTAATTTTTCAGAATAAATTACACATTCTTCATAAGATATTTTATAATTTAAATCAATTCAAGCTGTTGAAGTGCAATTGGACAACCAACAAATAAATTGATGACGCTTCATCTATTTCGCATGGCTATTATTTCTTTATCTTCATTTTGTGTCGATTTTCGAGGTTCTGAAGTATATTATATAAGTTATAATTTACTCTTCTTTTCTTGGGACCATTTTTACATTCTCCCCATAATGAAAAGGAATTGGTCTTATGTGAAATAGAGTTTTGCGGATTCCATCATAGTTTGACGTTTTGAGGCCCTCTGAGTCAGAAAAAATATTTTTCACATCGGGGTCTGTCTGCCGTTGTCGTCCTTGTCATCGTTCTCGTCGTCGCTTTAGGCTGGAAATACGGTATCATTTGAAGGAATTATTCGATTTGATTGCACTTCGCCACACTTTGTTATGGTGTGAAAAAAGGGACGAATTCGTCAATTAGCTATTTTAAATAAAATTTTAAAAAGTTAAAGCATTTTCAAAATGTTTGAGACCATTTTTTAAAATTTATGTATGTCTATTTGTAGTTTTTATTTGAATATAAAAACATTACATTAAAAAAATATATAAGAGTTTTCGAAAAAAGACACAAGGTACGAAAAAAAATATGAAACTAAAAAGGATCTTTCAATTATTTATTAATAATTTTTAGATAGTACGTGCAAATTTTCTTTTTATTGTACAAAATAAGATTTAAAAAACCTCATAAATTTTCGCCTAAATTATATCTACAATTTTTTTTTAAACCACTTTACACTAGGATCCTAAACACTTTTAATTTTCTGTTTATGATAATATATACCTTCCATACACAAATACGATTGGGAAAATAATTTTAGAACTATGGAAGTAATACAGAGTTCATCCAAAACATAAATAAAAAAATTATATCAGAGTAAACCACCCCTGCATATTATCAAATAAGCTGAAAATTGCTAAATTAATTTGAAAAAATGTTTGAAAAAATTAATTTTGCACTTGAGACAAAATGAAATTAGATATGTTTCACAATACCATTTTTTTAATGAATGGAGGTAACTCCTGACTACTTTTTTTTGGTTTCTATGATAATATAGACACTCCTTAATTATGCATAGAATTGCAGAATATGTCTCAACTCGAGCAAAAAATTCAAATAAAATTTTTACGATTTTTTTGGTGTAAAAATAGTAAAAAATAGTAAAAATAAAAAACACTCTTTAATGCTCTTCTTTTCTTAAAAATATATAAATACCTTTATCCTCTGTTTTTGTGCAACACGTACCTTTTTTAGATTTTTTGCTCAATTCTAGATTTATTTTGAAATTTTATACATAATTTAGGAGTGGTTTACCCCAACTTAATTTTTTTATTCATTTTGAATAGATATTATCCTACTTCCTTCATTATAAAACTAATTTTCCAATTTCTTTTTTGTGGGTGGAAACTATATACTATTATAGACACAAAATAAAAGTTTTCGGGGTGGCCACCCCCATTACTTTTTTAAAAAGTTTTTTTAGCGAAACACGTCAACTTTATTTTTCTCTGAAGTGCAAAATATGTTTTTTTCAAAATGTTTGCTGTGAATTTTAACATTTTTAGCAAAACTTTAAATTTATGTCGGGGTGATTTACCCTCTATATTCTTTCTCCTTTTTTCTTTAGAAAATTAGATGATTCATCTTTCATCACGAGAAAACTTTTCCAGTAGTATTGATCAAAATCAATTTGGTTTTTATACACAAAACTATTCAATCAACACTTGAGACCCCTACCTTTGAGGAGCTGTTTCACCCACTTAAAGTGCTTTTTGAGGATAAAAAAAATAAGTGTCTCTTAGTTTTTCGAGTACTACAACGTTTATTACGGAAAATCAAATCGGTGAGAGACACCTGGAGTACCTTCCTTGATTAGTTACGTATAGCATCGCTTCAGTTATAAACCTTTTTTAAATTTTGCAGTGGATATGATTTTGCTAAAATTGTCGAGTATTTTGTAAAGGTAAAAATTTTGTTTTTAGAAAGTATCAAAGTATTTTGTTAAAAAAAGAAAGAATAAGCAAATTTTAACAGAGTTTTCTATATTTAAAATTATTATTATTACACCATTAAGCCGTTTCTCTTTCGGGGTAGACGTGACTCATTCGGTAGGGAGGGGAGTAGTGTGAGGAATGGGTTATACAATTTTTAGATTGATCGGGAATTCTCGTGTTATTTATTTAAATAACACGTTCAATCCGCAACACTGCTCCGGCCCAGGTTGCTGATTAACCTCTCTAGCAATCACCCCAAGTGAAGATCCGCACAAAGTCGTTATATGTGAGGTTTCCCACTTGGGTCCATTAGTATCCAAGGTCTTGTTTCAAGCGTCGTTCCTTCTACTTTCTATGGCCAATACCAATCTTCGCGCATCATTCAATACAATGTCGCATATTGTTTTCTCACTCTTTCCGTCGAAAACCATAGTTTTTGTTTTATTTATGTTGATTTTGAGGCCCATGCTCTTCATGCTTGTATTCAATTTATTCAACATTTTTTGCAAATCTTCGATAGATTCTGCCATGACCACTTTATCATCTGCAAACGCTAACCCACGTACCCTTACTGTTTCGAGATCCACACCTTCTTCGTCGAGAACAGCTATTCTTAAACACTTGTCCATAAATAATATAAATAGCTATGAGGACATAACGCATCCTTGTCTAGCGCCTTGTATAATATCGAACCAGTCACTCAATTTCCCATTTACCCTTAAACTCGCTTTGCAATCCATATATATTGCTTTTATAGCTTGTAGTAGCCATACATTTACACCGTACTCTTTCAGGACTTCCCAAAGTTTGCTTCTATCTACCGTGTCGAAAGCCTTTTCTAGGTCAACATATGTGCAGAAAACTTTTTTGCTCACTCTCAAACGCTTTTCTGTGATTTGCCTCAAGCTGAATATTTGATCTGTACATGACCTTCCTGGCATAAACCCACTTTGGACTTCCC
>JAAAKG020141313.1:0-11892 GCA_010014905.2 Druon quercuslanigerum | reverse complement strand
AAGTATTTTTGAGTATATTTTACTTACGGTACTTAATAAACTGATCCCTCTGTAATTATTGCAGTCGCTTTTATCTCTCTTTCTTTTATAAGATATAATTTGACGTATCCGAAAGATATTTTGCGGCATTTTTCGATGTATTTAAATTATTTCAACACATTAAAAATTCCCAAGTTATTTTCAAGTTCAAGAAAAATTTGTAAAATATCGAAAAATACCCTTAATCTCGTTCGGATTCCAGGCTTTCTAGATCTATTTAGTCCAATTATTATCTAAACATTGTCGAATGGATTAGCAACTAACGTTTTTTTAAAAAGCACGTGTAAATAAAGTGCGAAAAGTTATCTCGCAATCACAATATTTAGTTATAATTTGAACGTATGATGTAGCTTTTTTAGTCTTTGTAAGGACAGAATGTAAATAATGGAGTTCTGACGAAACACAATTTTGACATTTGTCCTGCAATATTTTTCAATAGTTTGCTACCGATTTCATCAATTAATGACATAAAAGACAATTTATTTTTTAAAAAAACCTTAAAACCTCCCTAAAATCTTAATATTTTCTAAAATCATTATCAGCTATTTAAGTGAAACCCGTTAGTTGAACTTCGAATTGTAAAACAATTTCAAAATATAATTTACAAAAAATTAAAAATAGCAATTTCTGACGAAAAACACTGACTTAATCCAAACTTTCATGAAAACTTAACCAAATTCTGATATCTTGCATAACTACTATTATGTATTATGTTAAAAAAATTATTACTTTCTCATAGTTTTAATAAATAAGTTCATATATTCATGTGTCTAACACTCATGATGATATAAATGATAAAGCATGATTCATGGGTAAAATATTTGACACAAAAAGATTTGATTTATTATTTGTAGATTTGAATCTTGCCGCCTTGAGCCGTGGTTCTACCATAGTGTGCCAGGGATCGCAGCGATTTGCTTTTCTTGCGATTAAAATTAAAGGTCGAGTGTTTAAGAGAGCATCCGAGGCGGCGAGAAGCATATTTACCTGGCGTAAAGGCTACCGTGATGAACAAGGCGGTTCCTCCAGGGCGAGGCTCTTCCATGGCTGAATTCACACGGGACTCCGGACAGTTATTTCGCCGGACATGTAGTAAATTTTCGTACTTTTGATTACTAAAAGTTTTCAGCGCCAGGTTTTAATTGTTCACGAATTTTTGACAGATGACAGGCTTTAGCAGGAGTGTGTAACTTAAATTAGCCTCCGAATGAACAATTATAATTTATTTAAAATAATGTACGTCTATTGTATACCATTTATGCTTTTGTAGATCTTTCTAAATCATTTTATTCTCTAGAAAATCTGTATCTTATTACAGTTGTTAATAATGTATTTAGTTAGGCATTTTTCGCAATCTTCTTAAAGTGATAAAAGACTTCACACTATTTTGTTTCTAACTTATTTCTACTAATTCATATTAAGAGATATTGTTGTTTATAATGTTAAATTACTTCTAAAACAATATCTTCAGAAATATCACTTTCTATTTCTTCTCCCATATTTTCTTCAATAGTACTTTCTACATCCATTTCTCCGTTATTGCTTTCCTAGATGTCACTAGATGTCCGGCGAAATAACTGTCTGGAGTTAAATGTCCGCCGCGTGCGAGTTCAGCCAGTTGGACTACGGTCGAGCTGATCCTTGTGAATATCCCTAACGTGGATATCTCGGACGTATAATTATTGTTATTCCGGACTGCGTGCAAGCTGTCCCGTATCAAAATATATACATGTGGATATGAAAATTTCCGCCTCGCAGGATATTCTGTAATGGCTCCATACCAAATATGTGACAGTTTTACAAACTAAATTTGTTCTGTATCAATTATAGAACAGTGTGATGAGTCCGAAAGTATTTGTAGAACAATTTAGGAACAGTTTTACAAATTAACCGTGTTCTGTAATAGCTCCGTAACAAATATGTAATAGTTTTACGATGTAAAATTTTATGTAATCATTCTGTAACAATTTTGGAACAGTGTTATAAGTAAAAAATATTTTTTAAACAGTTTAGGCACGGTGTTGCAGAATACCATTGTTTTGTGATAGTGCCGTAACACATATGCAACAGTGCTACAGAAAAAATACAGAACAAATTTGCATCGTAACACTGTTACATATTTGTTACGGAACTATTACAGAACACGGTTACTTTGTAACACTGTTCCTGAATTGTTCTAAGAAAATTTTTTTACCCATAACACTGTTCCAAAATTGTTACAGAACGAGTAGAGAGCATGGTTCTGTAACAGGGTTACAGAACTGCTACATCCATTTGGGGACGAAATTACTCAGACCATGTTCTAAGTATGATCTTACCATGTTCTAGAACTTGTTCTTTTGTGTTCTAGAACTGTTACATCATAGTTCTAGAACAGTGTCCACTGAGAAGACTATAAGTTAAAACAAACAAAACATTGTATTTTCTTAAATTTATGCTTACAGAGTCTAAATACCAAGGGCAACCTGAAATGAAATTGAAGTTACTATAATTTTTTTCGTTTGATTTTAGTAGATGTCGATAGAAAAGATAGTAATATAAAATTGTAAAAATAACTTCTACGCTAACTTTAGCTAAAATCACAACGACGCATTTTTCAATGTGTACGCGCTAAACAATACCGTCAAGGTGTATAACTTCATATTTAAATACTCAACTGCTTAGTAAAAGTATAAATTACTATATTACTAGATACTGCACATAAATACTTCGTGCTGTCATTTTGTACTGTATACACACATACTTTTCAAACCTCACTGCTCAAAACAGCAAAACCTTCATCATTAACTTTAACAATCGTTTGTAACATACTTCAACAGTTATCATTGAATTCTGAAGTGTCAATGATTTTAAGAATTATATACTCTCTTTAAATAAATGAATCCACAATATAGTAATTTAATTTCAGATAAGAGTCGTTACTTAACTTTGCAAATGAATGATTAGATCGTTTTTATGTTTTTTAGATGCCATATGCAAGCAACTTTTTTTACAATCTTGTGATACGCAAGAGCTTTACGAAAAGATTTAATTTTTCTATCCAGGACTTGTCCGCATGAAACACTGAACCAAAATGTCTGTTTGTTGAAATATGTACATTCTTTTGAACCATAGTGGCGCGAATATTATCACAAAAGTGTTTTATATTGTATGAACAGAGAAGGTATAAACGATCTTTTAAAGTAAGCACGCTATATTGTAAGCTGATTCATCGGCATATTTGATGGTAAACACCCTTTGCAGCATGGATAACCTTTAACAATTCCCCATTTCCGGATTCAAATGCATATGCATTATGAGACCAGAGTGGTCCCCAGTCTACTTCAAGCACCTCAACACAGAAAAATATATATTCTAATTTTAATAAATTTCCACTAAGTTCAAGAATATTTGCAACTTAAATAGGTACCAAGAATACATTCTTAATGTAATATGGAGGGCCTCTTACCTTAAGAATATATATTCAGCTCTATATGATGAAAGATATTTAATTATTTGTATGTTGTACTTACCACTTTTCTTTAAAGCGAAATACTCAATGCCCAACATTACAAAAAAGGAACTAAACTGAAAGCATGTGGCACGAAACATTAAAAGAAAATATTAAACAGAGCAAGGGTCATTTTCCTTTGCAGATTTCTTCTTTAATAATATTTTCATTTTAAGAATATTTTCTCCCTTTGGTTAGAATATGCTTGTAAGAATATGACGCTCTTATGATTAGAATATCGTTTCCTCGATGCAACATTGTCTTTTAGTAACAAATACATACCTTCAACGAAAAGAGCCCAGTGCATAAGGAATTTTATTGGTCAAATGCTTTTCAGAATCGGTAAACTATAAAATAGGGTCCACTTTCACAGTCCCGCGCTTTCCAGAATCATGTATCAGGAAATGAACGCGATAATTGAACTACTTGATGAGGCCCCTTAAGACTGCTCAACTGTCTTATCAGTTTCAGAAATCATTTGCTTGGAGAACAATCCAAATTTTTTTGCATTACCCAAACATTTTGTGGCAAATTATTTACTCACTTCAGTAAAAAATTCATGCTATCTGCAGCTACGCTGAAAATAATGTTACAATACAATAAATGTATTAATGGGGATAGACCCTTAACTCAAAAAAAAGGTTTCTTAGAAGTTGTTGTGTTCTTCATGTGGTTTCACGTATTTTCCACGTTCTTCTCATTTGGCACGGTATTTAACAGAGGATATTTGATGTTCCCAGAACGTTTATTATCAGGGTTACTTTTAACCGACTCGCCTGGGTGTAAACATTGATCGCAGCCATACCTATGATCCGTTAAACTGGACGAATCCTTGCACTGGGGCTACTGCTATATCAGCCGTATCAACGATACGGGCCCCGAGGTCTTGTGTGTGTGTGTGTTTTTTTTTATTTTCCTGAAAAGGGCCCTTTAAGAAATTTGTATGCAGGGCCTCATTTTTAACTTAAAAAATAATGCATCAGTCTGACGTAATATAAACGCAGACTATTATTCCCAAAATGCGCTCATACTTAGTAAGTCAGGGTTACACATCTGGGGTCGCTGCCGATAAGTGTGATGCGCAATTAAAAACTGATACTTTGATTATTGAGTTTTCGAATGTTTTAAAAATTCTGCACTGGAACTTAGAATTATGACCGCGTTGCATTCCTCACAGTGGCCTTGAACGTAAATCCAGACACATCGAACGTAAAAAGGCAGATGTGCGTAGATCATGACATAATCTCATGCATATATTAGTCTAGGGGACGAAGATAAAAAATAAGCCTTTTCACACAAAAAAAAATTATAATACAAACGAGGTAAGCTATAAAGTTGTGTTCATGCCTGGAATGAAGGCTTATATGTTTCCAGGCAAAAATATGTGGTCATAGTGAATTGCGCAGTATTCAAAACTGTCTAAATAATGTTTTCGGAAGACTGTGATTAAGGTATTGATTTGTGAAAAAAATCTGAAAAAGTGTCTTTTATTAGGTTGAAAGTTATTTCTTAATTAAAAAGTTACTGTTGTTTAGGTGGGACTAACTTTTTTTAGCCGGTCGCAAAGCCATAAAAGTGAAAAAAATTTAATCCTAGGGAGTTATATAGTGTCACCTACGCTTAGCCGCTAATTGATTTTGGAGTGTAGAGTAAACCCGTGCAGAAATCGCCAAGTTTCTTTCCGGTTCTAGACTTCGGCCAGGCTGGGGGCCCCTAGCCTAAAGTGCTAAAATTAGCTATATTTTTTTTAAATTAGCTAAAATGGACGACAGATAGTGTAGTACTGTTATCTTTTTTTCTTATTACTTTGATGTTTCAAGTATAAAACTTTACAATGTGGCAATCATTGAAAATAAATGTATGAAAATGCCTAAAACAAAAAGTATTCTAAGGGCTAGTGGCATCAAGAAATCGGCAGTATCCTATACCTATGCGGTGAAATTGCAAGTAAGAACTTATATTAATCATGAATAATATTTTAACATTAAGATTGTCCGTGGCTTCTAATCTCAAATTGAGAAAAATTTATTGTCGAATTATAAAATGTAAATACTTTGTTAATTTATGTAATGACGTTTAAAACTTTAAATTATATAAGAAACATGACTGACGTAAATAAAGAAATTATTGTATATAGATTTTGATGTTGCAGATGATGAAGAAGAATCAGAACCCGGCGATGTAATGAATGAAATATCACAATTTGGAAAATCGAATCAGATTGGAGAAAAAGTTTTAATTTTCAAACCTTTGTAAATTCAGTTTTCAACTTCAATTTAAATCAAAAATCTTTTTGCGTAATTTCTACTTTTAATTAGGAAAAGAAAGAAATGCAATAAATCGATCATGAACTAGGGCCAGGCCTGGGCTAAGCCTGGGCCAAGCTGCACGATGAAGCCTGTACCGAGCCAGACTTAGCGTTTCATTTGAACTCGACCCAGGCTAGCTCACCAGACGTTTTTGTCTCGTAAAGAAATGGAATTTTGTTGTAATTTTCATCCTAAACAATCCAACTTACAGTGATATTTTCACTAATTGTACAATTACTAAAATAATTCTTCGATGTAATGTGAGTAGTATTTTGTTATCCTAAAGTTTATTCAATAATGTTACAAAAATTATTTCATCAATTGTACAATTAGTGAAACTATAAAATATTCACAAGGATTAGACGTGCTTTCTCTAATATTTTGATGCAAAACTTTTAATAAGCGTAAAAATTTAGCTTAAATTTAAAAAAATCTCAAATGTCTATTTTTTCATGAGAAATTTCCAATTGTTCCATTTTGAAGGCGCGAATTCAATTTCAGCGCCAGCATCTGCCAGGCGGAAGCAGCTTCCCACACTCCACCGTCGTAAACTGCGACCGATCTTGGTCATAAATAAACCGCTACTTAAAATAGTATTTTCGCAACTGATTTTCCGAAACATTGCACTGCAATCAGTTTCAGTATATAGTTAATAATATTTACCAATTTTAGCTGTGTATCTTGAAAATTACGACTGCAATAACCCCCCCCCCACCCACAATTCACACAAAGAGAATATTTTCTTCTTAAAATTATGAACAAATTGTAAGCTTTTATTTATTTTAACCCCGATTGTTTATTATGAAAATTACAGAAATTATTCCATTTGTTTACGTGACAAAAAAGTACTAATCTTTTGCAGCCGTTTTTAATGTAATTAACACTCAAAAATCAATTAGCGGCTAAGCGTACGTGACACTATAACTGTTTAGGATTAAAATTTGTTCACTTTTATGGCTTTGCGACCAGCTCAAAAAAAGTTAGCCCCACTGAAACAGCAATACCTTTTGTAATAACAAATATCTTTTCTCAAAAACTATTTAATATTTTAAGCTTAAATTTTTCATATACTTTCAGCTTCTTATACGCATATTTTCAAAGACTTTAATAGATGTGCATACACTTTTCGCAAAAATAACTAGATTTTGCAATACGGCAATTCTTGATGGGTTTTATAACTTCCTGAGAGAAAACATCAAACAATCGCAATGCGCGAGATACAAAATTATAGATCTTTCTATCTCCTTCAATTAATAAACAAACTTTTTTCGCAAATCAATACCTTGATCGCAATCTGCCAAAACCATGATTTCGCCAACTTTGAACACTGTGCAAATCGCTCTGACCACGTATTTTTGCCTGAAAACATATAAGCCTTCATCCCAGGCATGAATACTACAGGATGGCATGCCTAGTCTTCATTCTAAAATTTTGTTGTGAAAAAATCCTTCATTCCCTGGACTATATCTCGTAGACTCCGATCTTCTCTGCTTCTTGTCACGCCTCCCCTGCTCCAGACATTACCACATTCCGAGGCATGGTCCGACATCCCGACAAGGGCCCCCTGGCCCCAAAATTTTGCGGGCCCCTTCCTCCCATACTTTGTTTTACTCTAATATGCGTAAATTTTGCATTTTTATTGAAGGGAAATTTCAAAAGTGCTATCAAAACTTTCCCTGATTTTTATGAATTTTAAACTGATTGTTAAGTTGAACATTTATATGGCAAAAAAAGTAGCTGGTGAGCCGCGGGCCCCTCGCGTTTCTGGACCCCCTGACTGCAGCCAGGCCAGCCACCCCTTTGTGGAAGTCATGTTCCGAGACCATTAGTCCTCGGAAGAACAAAAATTAGGACGCCATGATTCCAAATTCTACTGTACCCTACCTCCTTTCAAAAGTATTTTTAGATTATCCAGTTTTAATCACGCCCTCTTGAATTAGCAAAAATTTGCTTGAAGACAATATTTTTTCCTTTTATTGGATAGTGCGTTAATATTTTTAGATTTTTGTCATCATGGTTAAGTGTTATACGTATGAAAAAAGCAAGTTTTTAGATGTTTGCACTTTCGCACATATTAATACATCTACCGATTTTTAAAATTAGTACTTATTTTTAAATTTTGATTATCTAAGAATATTAGTTATAATAAAAAATACAAAATTAAGATTTCAGTGATATTTAAAAAATTGTCAACTTTAAATTCATTAACCTCTTCAAATAACCTATAACTGTTGACCGACTTTTCTATACCTCAATGTAAACATAAAACGCACAAGCAGCTATCACACTTATCCTGAGTCTCATTTTTAACTGCCCTTTCCTAATTCATCCAGAGAAACAATAAAAATTTCATATTTTCAACAACAAAAAATGTATATTGAAAGGAAATATAATATGTTTCCTTATTTCCTAAAAAATGTTACAACCGACCCTTATTTTTTTGCCGTCGAGCGTAAGAGCTTTTGCGACCATAGCAAAAATTTTTATGGTGTCTCATTGTAAGTAATACAAATAAGTTTCTAGTTTTTCATAAATACTAACTCATTTGCAAGAGACTGCATAACCTCGTGAACGTAAGCGTTCTCTTCCTCATCGCTATTCGAAGTTGCGCCGGAAGAGATACTTACAAATAATAAAATATCTTACATTGCTGTTCATTTCATAAAATTTAAAAATATCATTGTTGAAAAGAAAGAATATTGTGTCAAACATGGTGAAATTTCACCCGCCCCCTCCTCTTACAAAGGATATACAATAAACAATTTGACATTCACAGGTGTTTTTCGATTTCTCAGTCCGCAAATTGACGCCAGCGGAGATAGAAAATTCTATAAAAAATATAGAAGATCGCGAAAAAACTTGAATGGATTATGGACAATCAAAGTTGGCAAAGTGTTCTCTAGTGGTCGTTTGTGGGGGGTAATTTCTATCATTTTGATGAATATTTGTCGAGGGGGAGGAGTTGCAAATTTTTATATTTTCCTTATATCTTCTATTTCACCAATGTTCAGCTTTTCTAATGGGGATAAAAATTTGTTTATATATGTAGTTTCGACCAGTTTTCACTCCCTTTCTACTGACAGACATCACAACATGAAAATAGTTTAAAAGAGAAATTAGAAATTTTATTGTGTTGAAGTAATAAACTGCAATAACATTTAATTTTAAATTGAATTTTCAAGTATTTCTATCTATAAAGACTGAGTTTTGTTTAAAAATCCTCCTATATTAATTATGAAATAGACGTACTTGTAAGTATAATTAAATATTGATGTCTAAGATTTTTCATTTCATCCTTACGACAATTAATACTGTCAATGTAATTTAGAAACCACACTATTCAAATTTTGTTCAGGTCCATGGATTCTTATTTTATAGTTTTAAACACAAACCATTTAAGCATCGATAATAACACATTTGTGAAAATTAAGAGTTCTACAAATTTCTAGAATAAAATTTCTTGGCATTATTTGCAATTTGTTAAAATAACTTAAAATGTTAAAAATATTTTTAAACTGGTCAATTTTTTTCATACCAATTGAAACTGTTGAAATCTCTTGAAATTTCTCGAAATAATATTAATTGAATTTAAAGTTCACTTCCTAACATTAAAAACATAAAGCTATTGAACAATTCGTAACAATTTTTTTAATATTAAGAGTTCCACAATTTTTTAAAAGGAAATCTCTTGACATTCTTCGCAATCTTTTTAAATGATTAGCCATCGTTCAAGTCCTTTGAAATTTTTATTCATCCTTGAATATGACTTGAAATGTTTAAAATCGTTCGAAATCCTTTGAAATAAAATGTAATTTATTTCCTAAGGTGCTGCAGACATTCCGTCAAAATCCTCAAAATGCCTTAAAATGTTTAACGATCATAAAAATAAATTTAAGTTTGTAGAAATTATTTGAGACGCCATGAATATCAAGTAAATTAAACTTATTCATAAAATTGCTCTAAACCCCGGTTTAAATAAAATGCATGCCCAAGTTCACGTCCATGGAATTTTATTTTCTGACTTTGAAGATATGAAATATTTAAAAATCCATATTATCCATTTTTTGATCCAGAGTTCTAAACATTTTTGAAGCGAGTCACGGAAATGATTATTTCCAGTTATTAACAGTAATATTTTTTTAATATTCCGTTAATATTTGTTTATATTTGAAAAATAAAAAATTCAGATATTATTGAATTTAAAACGTCTAGAAATAGTCTAATATGAAAAAATCTAAAATTTGTATTAAATAGCTATTGAAACCTATTCAATATAAGTCCTCAGGTATGCAACAATATAAAACTGAAAATTGTTTAACTGGTCAAATTAAAATTGAAAAACACAATTTGTTGGTTTTATTTTGGTTTTTAAGCGAAAAAGACAGAGAGAAAAGTTTTTTTAAATGGTTAAAATCTTTATTTTAATGAAGTATTAAAAGAAATGTATATTAAAAAAATGTACATCTACCTACAGTAACGCATCAATTTGCCGAACTGTTAGCAGTTCTTTTTTGTAGCTTTTGAAAATTGTTTAAATTCTCGAACTTATTACATTTGCGGTCAATCGAACATGTCATGAATATCAGTTGTAAATATTGTCATTCTTTTCGGAATTTTTCGGATAATCAAACAATTTCATAGGGGTGGTTTTTCAATATATTAAACATTAAAATACTGAAAATTTCGATTAGTCTGCTCCAATCTGTTACAAAAAAATGTTTACTACTTTTTGAAAAATTGTTTAATCCTATAAGTTTTCCTAACTTTCATTGAATTTAAAAATACAACAATTTTGTAATTGGGGCTGTGAAATTAAATCGTCTAAAATTATTATTTTTTGTTTAAATAAGTACAATACTTTATGAGCATTCGTATGTTAAAATTAGGATACTACAATTTAATATTTAAAAATGTGCATATTTCAGTTTGACAATTGTTAAGTTTTTTGTCTACAGTAAAATATTGTTAAATTGTAAGTATTTGCAGTTTTTAAATGTTTAATAGAAAAATTGTAATATTTTAAAACTCATATTCATAATTAATACCTCCGAGATTCTTCAACAAACAAAAAATCATTGTATTTTTCAAAAAATCGTTACATTTTCAACATTTCGGCACACACTGCTGGCCATGGTCATGATATTTATATTAAGAAATGTAATTTTTATTGTTTTTGGAGCCTCTCATATAGAGATTTTAAATTTTGATTCGTATCTTTTTTCAGCACGTTTAAAATTATTGAACATTTGTTCGAAAGTTTTTTGACAATTTAATGTAATTATTGACTACGTATTTAAATGACAGAGAAGGAATTTTTTCCTGGTGAAGGCCAGCAATGAGTGCCGAATCGTTGAAAATATAACGATTTTTTAACAACTACAATCGTTTTTTGTTTTTTTTTTAAATTGGATCGCAAGACCGAAATAAGGAAAATTTTCTTAAAATTTGGAATAATCAAAATCTTTATTTAAATTTAAAATAAGAATTCTTTAATGTGGACCACGCTACATTATCATAGTTAATTTTAAAAATATTCAATTTAGATGGATTCAGAAAAAAAATTATCTTTGAAGTTTAAATAAATCATAAATTATTTAGTTTGTAAAAAGTCAATTTAAAAAAAAAAGTTAAATTGATATCAATAGATCATTCTGTAAGTTGAAAAATGAAATTTACTACTCACGGTAGCATATTCTACTTTCGAATATAATAATTTTATAGATGTACAATAAAAAACTGTATTATCTTTTTGTAGTCGTTTCAAGCGTGTTGTCTACACGGAAAGAAATTTAGGGCGACTACGGTACTTAACGTACCACTGCTGAGCTAATCACACTAGCGTCAGCGCGCCCTCAGTTCAAGACATCTACTCTCTATTTTAAGTACGCTGCGATCCGACAGATTGACGACGGTTGCGTTATTTTCGGGAGACTCGCCGGTTCATACACGCTTCTGTTTTGATTGAATAAAATGATACATACACGGAGAGAAAAAACACGGCATTATACCATGAAGTTGCAAGGTATAATACCATGCAAGTTCTCCTCGTATTAA
>JAAAKG020141312.1:0-11892 GCA_010014905.2 Druon quercuslanigerum | reverse complement strand
ATTACACGAAAAACAATAAAAAATCAAAAAAATTTAATTTGATCAAAATATGCAAGATACGAAAAAAGATGAATCAAACAAAAATTATAAACCTAAAATATATCTGCAAAGACAAGTTCGTTAACCGGGAATTTTCAATAAAAATTCAAAAAATAAGCGCATTTTGAAAATTTTTGAGACCACTTTTTTCTGAATTTGAAAATTCTATTTGAAGATTTTTTTATAAGAATTTATCTTTTTTGGTTGAAAATTCAATTACTAGGTTTAAATACTTTGCCCAAATGCAAAATTCTCAAATGTGACTTACCTTAATTTTACTTGCATGATGCTTGATGCAACCCCCCTTTTGAATTGAAAATTCATCTTTCGGTATAAAAATGTGATCTATTTTGGTTAAAGATTGATTTTTTGGTTGTATTTTATTAAGAAGTCTTTTTTTTATGGTAGAAAATTGAACTGCTTTGTCAAACATTCATCTTTTTGGATATAAAATTCGTCCTATTGAACTCAAAATTCATATTTTTTGGTAAAAATTCATCTTTTGGTAGAAAAATAGTTTTTATTTATTTAAAATTTATGTTTTATGATAGAAAGTTAATTCTTTCTAATCAAAAGTCTATTTTCAAATTTTTGTTTAAAATTTATATTTTTTTCTCGAAAATTAAACTGTTTTATGGCACATTCGTCTCTTTAGATGGAAAATCCGTTCTAGGAAACTTAACTTTTTTGAAAATTTATCTTTTTGGTTTGAAAATCCATCCAGTCTGTTGAAAATTCAATATATTTCGGCTTGAAATCGTAGGAATATGGTCAGACACATTAATATCATTCAAAAGGTTTTACTTTCCTATTTTCAGTAAAAAACACCCTGCTTGGAAGCCAATCAGCAAAATTTAATTTTTGCGCGGAAACCCGACAAATATCCTGGATTTTTAAAAAATTTTCAGTTAAGTTTGAATTAATTTCCTTATTTTAAGAAGCGGGTTTTAATTTAGTCTATCTGTGCTTTTTTACAGCGCACATTTCAGGCATTATTTGCTAGTTCTCCTGGAGAACTTCTCCACGCTGAAGTTTCTAATGAAAAAGAATTCTCTTTTCTCAAGAGAAATTATAATGAAGTTTTACGAAGAATGCATTCGCCTTCTTATCTTTCCTCATATATTCAATTACACGTTCCGAACGTTCTTATGAATTAATTTTTCCTGAACGCTCGTTTGCGAAATGCGTAATTTTACCAAAGCACGTTTAGTGTAGTAAATACTGTTGTAGAGCATTCGCGGCCTGCATTATGAAAACCCTTTATTGTGCTACAAATTCTGTAGAAGTGGAAACTCAAAACCACGTATGCTTGCTTTTTGATATACAAATCTTGGTATTTCAACTTAAAATTGAATATGAATCAAGATTTTTAAATTAAATGAAAAATAAATATGCGCGCGATTATTATTTGTTTAATATTAATTTTAACTGTTAATTTTCTTTGTGTACTGGTCTAAATCAATATTATTTAAATATTGATACATTTTTAAGATTGTGAAAAAATGTATTTATCTCCGCTGGGATCTGAACTCAGGACCTTGGGATTTCCGATCTGATGCTCTTATCAACTTAGATACGGAGAGACGAGAAAATTTTCTTCATTACCCCCTTACAAGCTGGATGAGAATTTCATTTATTATATTTGCAAGATTTTTCTTTTTCCAAACATGAAAACCATATAGATAATATTATAGATGCCAGCGAAGATAGAGACATTCTTTTCACAATCTTAAAGATTTATCAATATTTGAATAATATTGATTTCGACCAGTAGACAAACAAAATTAACATCTAAAAATAATAAGTCAAGAAACCTAAGATCAACAATAAAATTATTTGTTTAATCTCACTCAATTTTTCAATTAAAATACAAAACTGATATTGCCACAAAGATTTTGTATTTTGTAGTATTTATTGTATAAATAGTAAAACACAATGGACAATCTATGTTACACTTTTTTTAATATTTTATTTTTTAAATTAAATTATTTTTATTTTCTATGATAACCGCTTTCCGCTACATAATTAAAGACATGTTAACATTGGAATGCTTTAAAGATGTTTACAAATCTATGTTTTTAATTGTGATTCCAATTTTTGATGAAAAACACTAACATAACATTTATGTAAATGGTAAATATTATTTAACATTAAATGTTTTTTGGTTGCAAATCACAATGTTCTGCGAAAAATGTTAATATTACCAAAAAATTGATTGAAAATTGTAAATCTTTTTTTAAATCTATACTTATTTCCGCTAAAAAACACAAACCTATCCTAAATTTCTTAAAAAATTGAAAAAATTAAAAATACAGGTTTTCTGCGAAAAACACTAACAGAACACAACCAAAAATTATTCAGAATTTTTACTCTTCTTTAAATATTTATCATTTTTGTTTAAATATTTTGAAATGTTTTAAAAAGACTAAAAGAAATTTGCAACATATTTCAATGACAATTCCAATTTCTGGGTGCAAACAATCTAAAATTGTTCAAAAAAATAAATCTTCTTTGAAACTTTATGACATCGGACTATTTCAATTTTTTTATTTAGCCGCCTGACAATATTATAAATCATGAATTTTGCTCTATGCACATAAGGTTTTTTCAGGATTTTTCTTATTAACTTAATTTTTTTAACAAAATTAATATGAAACAACTGTAAGTAAAAACGAATTATCGTTCAGGTTTTCAACAGCAATAATTGCGAGATCTATTTGGAATGTATGCTAGGATTTTCTCAGAGATTAAGATGAAAAAAAAATTGTTTTTTTTTTTTGAAATCCTACCATTCAAAAATATAAAATCTTCTTATGTAGAGGCTTTCTAATTTCTTAATTGTAGAATTTATACAACCTAAATTCTGTTTAATTATGAAAGTACATTAAAAATCAGATTATAGGTGTAAAAGTATAACATAAATTTACCGAATATAAGAAATACTTGGGGCATATGTACAAACTTTATTTTGAATTCATGACAGAAATTTTGAAATAAATAATGAAATCGCTTATGAATATAAAAAAATTTGAACTATAATGCTTAAAAATTTTCGAATTTAAAAGCTCTTAAAAAACCTAGTAAATTACTTTTAAATGTATAATTGAATTTAAGGATGAAAAAACATTTTTTTCTTATCAACTCCTTGGCATTAAATAAGACATCTTTAGACCTGAAATTTTTTATTTTTTTAAATGCTGAAGTTCGATCTTGAGGCACAGTTTCCATATTTTTATATTGATCAAAAATAGCGCCACGGACTTTTTAATAATTAGGTATTTTCACTTCAACTATATCAGCTAACTTGACTTCATTAAAGCTGAGGGGGAAACAATGGACTATATGTATAGAATAAAACTTTATTATTATTATATTATTTAGTTCTTAACAAATAAAAACAATTTTCAAATGCATTTATATAGAGAAAATGAGTTTTTACGAAGATATTAGCAAACTAGGGCAAAAATAAACTGAATCCCATGCATTTGGTCCCTTGTTTTCTCCTCAGCTTTCAACGAAATGAAGTTAGCTAATGGTTGATGTTAAAATACCTAATTGGATTTATGAAATTGTTCTAATTTCAAAGCATTTCGTTTTTAAAGCTTTAAATTAAAATACCTAAATTTCTGGATATTCGAGTTAAGAAAGTTAAATTTTTAGCTCTTTAATTCCTAATTTTTCATTAGGTTCATTGTTATTTCTAGAAAAACTTGTATTCTAAAATTCATTGTTTTCACTTTACAAGCACCTATATTTCAATTTTTTTTTGAATTTTTTTAAGCTCTAGAACGTGGTTATTATTAATCAAGGGGGCGAGATCCTGCAAATAATAGCTAGAATGTCCATTCGAGTTGACACATTTGAGTTATTCTGAAAGCTGTGGTAAGCGTCTATCAATTATTCAGGTCGAGAATAAATTTTTTATGATTTTAAGCATAGACGATACTGTTTGAACCTTTTAAAATTATTGTTGTGTCATAGAAGAGAAAATATGTTTTTAAATACGAACAACTGAATCTGCACAATTATTTTATTTAAAACCTTATAATATTCTCTTTGTGTTTGCACATTTAAATTGAAAAGCAGACTGAATAGAAGTTAGCTTTATTATTTCTCTTATTTCATTTGCAGTATATTAAGCTCGCAATTAAATATTAAAAGTTGCGAATGGATTATGATTAATGGCGTTAATGCTTAAATATGCGCCAATTATTATTGGCAAGCTTGATACACTTTCCATTTATAATTTTTTTTTTTTCATGAAAAATTAAACGTTTCGTTTCTCTCATGAAATTTTAATATAATAGTTAATATTCTTGGAAATAAGTTATAATGAACAATATATCTGCTTTATTAATGTTTATGTTCGAAAAAAAATATTCGAAAACAGGATCATGGAATTTTATTGGTCATAGAAAGATAGGGAAAAGTAAAAAAATGTAAAAGAACTTGCGAAAGTCAAACAATGTCTATAAGATGTACTTTAAATAATTTTCAAGGGTAATTAGATAAGGACAATTGAAGTGAAAATACCTTTCATTTGAACATTTTAAATTTTAATTTAAAATTTTTTTATTCCGTTTAGAAAATATACTAGGTTAAAAAGAATATAACATTAAGACAGGCAAAAATTAGGATATTATCAAAGTGAAGTTTTGTCTATTATCATATCTTTATTGGAATTTCTTTGTTCTAAGGATAATATGTTTAGCAAGAAAAATGCAATGTTGTTGAAAAATCCTCCTTTTTGATTAAAAACTAAACTCTTTTGTTGAATGTTCGTATTTTTGAGTTAAGAAATCAGGAAAAAGTCAGGAATTTTTGACTATTCAATTTTTCGGCCAGCCTAAGAAATACCAAACAAAGCATTTATTCCCCTTTTACTTATCGAAACTTTACGAGTATAAACTAGATTTAATTAAGTAGAACTAAAAATATATTTAATTGAATTGCAGAAATATGAAATATGTTTGCATGTAACCATATATGAAGAACATTTAAAAAAGTTACAATACAACTTTTTCATTTCATATTCCTTCCAATGATGTGAGAGAAATTGACTGACTCATGTTTCTAATTTTTAAAGAACTCGACAATAGTCAACTAAAAATGGTTTATCAAAACTTTGCACGTAAAAATAAAATTATATTTCATGTTTTTGCGGAAATGTAGAATATTTTTTCATCTTAACAAATATCCTGAATAGTTAAAGAAGTTACAAGGAAACTTGTCATTTAATATTCATTCCAATAATATACCAGAAAATGACAAAAAAGATGAATTCTCAACCGAAAATGTAATAGTTGATATTTTAACCATAAAAGAATTTTATTTTTAATCAAAACCACTTTACTTGAAGCAAAAAAGACGAATTTCCAACAAAATGGTTGAATCCTTAAACCAAAACAGATGAATTTTTAACCAAATAGTTGCATTTTTGATCAAAAAAGATTAATTTCCCCCAAAAGAGATTAATTTTCATATAAAAAACGATTATTTAACCGAAAAGATTAATTTTCTACAAAAAAGATAAATGTTTAACAAAATACATGAATTTCAAACAAAAAGATTAATTTTCAATAAATAAAACGAATTTTCTACAAAAAAAGTTTTATTTTGCACCAAATAGTTAAATTTTCAGCTGAAGTTATGAATTTTCAAACAAAAAAGTTAATTTTCAGAAAAGTAGTTAAACTGTCAACCAAGAAGTTAAATTTTCTGCTTTTAAAGATTTAATATTCCATCAAATAGATTTTAATTAAATATAAGAAACAGTTAAATAACCACGTACATAAATATTCAACTAAATAGTTTCATTTTCCAACAAGTTGTTAAATTTTTGACCCGAAAATGCGAATTTTCTACAAAAGAGTAGAATTTTCAACAAAAAGTAACATATTTAGCCAATGAAGAAACAAAATATTGCCATTAAATTGTCAAATTTTCAAGGTAAAAGACGAATTTTCAAGAAAATACTAGAATCCTGAACCAAACAACATTAATTTTTAATAAAAATATTGCATGTTGTTAACAAAAATTAACTTTCTATTTGAATTTTTAACCAAATAATTTAAAATTTTTAACAAGAAGAATATATTTTAACCAAAAAGATTAACTTTCTACCAGAAAAGATGAATTCTCAACAGAAAAAAATATTAAGCAAATAGTTGAAGTTTCAATTAAGGGTATTAAGTTTCTACCAGAAAAGAATTTTCAGTAAAAAACTTAATTTTCAACCTATCAAATGAATTTTCCATTATATAGTTTAATTTTTATTTAGAAAAATTATTATTTAATAAAAAAAAACGAATTTTGAACTGAAATTATGAATCCTTAAAAAGTCAAGGAGCTGAATGTTCCAAGAATATATATAAAAACCCAAGAATATGCATTAAAAAAATGGTAATTTTCAACCATCAGTTGTGTGTAAAAAAAATGTTAAGATCGTAAATGTTAAGAAAGTAGTTTCAATTTTTACCATAAAGTTTGATTTTCAATCGAAAAATATGAATATTCAACGAAAAAATATGACAGTTGACATTCACCCAATTGCTGATTTTTCTAGTCGAAAATTTGAATTTTTTACAAAACCGTGAAATTTCTAACGAAAAAGTCACTTCTTAACAAAAAAATAAGAATCTTTATAATTTATGGACTGAAAAATAACATTTAAAATAAAAATTGACATTCATTTTGAATCATTTTTAAATATTAGAATATAAAACTGAAAATTTGGCTCAAAAAAATAAAGTTGATTTCCCATTGTACACTTTTTGATTTCAGACTATAGACTATTTTTCAAATTTGTTATACTAGTTACACTATTTTTAATCTCGGAAGTAAATCCGAGACTTGATGTAACCATATATGGAGAATATTTTAAAATTTTACAATTAAACTGTTCATTTGATATTCATTCGACTTTTATCAGAGAAATTGACTGAATCATGCTTTTAATTGTTACAGAATTCGGTAAGGGTTGACTCAAATGGGATACGGTTCTGGAATAATCGAGATATGGCGTAGAGAGGGTGGATGAAGAGAAAAGAATTTAAAAAATTCCATTTCAATATTAATTATTCGAATCGCGTGTGCACGCGACACGTCCACTACGAATTTGATATGTGAAACGATATTTCACGTTTCGAGTCACGATTTATGCCTGCCCGCAGTTCAATCTCTGGCGTCCTTTTCCAGCCCGAGTACACTTCAAAAAATGTCGAGAGCAGACATCATTTCTTTCTTTCACGATATCACAGGAAGAAACGAATATTACTTGGCTGTGGAAAATCTATAAACGAATTTTCTCTTTTCATCTCAAAAAGGTGTTGAAATCATATTCTAAGTTATAAAAATGGTCGAAAATGCAATTTCTTTCCTTATTATAAGGTCTTTTATGATATGTTACTCAAATTTATATATATGGCCCTAAAAAGTGTCATTTTTGTGTCACCTTGATATTATAGGTAAACCTACCCTTAAAATACAAGCTATATTGCATGAAAATTGACACAGACTCCCTGAACTAGAAACTGAAACTTATAGTCACTACAGAAATCCTCATAAGAATATAGAGCAAAATATAATATAGAACAAAATATAATATAGAATATAGAATAAAATCCTGAAAATTCTTACAAAAATCATGCTAATTCAGTAGAGCATAGCTCAGTGAAATTTCATTGATTTTACATGGTGTTTCGATTCTTAACTCATTAAGAAAATTTCAAAGTCATGCCACTGCTTTCATCATTCAAATGCCGTGAAGATAGGATTGCATTTTTTAATAATTTTGTTGTATTTTGGTGGCCAAAAAACGTCCCCGCAAGGAAAATGATGTGCAAACAAAATCATGTGCATTTCGAATAAGTCAAAGACAAAATATGTATATAAATGTCTCTTTCAAAAGTTACATATAAACAAATAACTTTTGTCTAAAACTTTTTCCCAAAAACGTAGAATATTTTGAAATATTATAATGGAAAAAATATGACTTTTTTCTATCAAATCATTCGTCTAAAAGTTTGTTTTTGACAAAGAGGTTTTTGTATTTTAAAGGGCTAAAGTTTTTTGAAAATTTACATCATTTTACAAAGAATACAAAGTAAAAAATAATTTTTATATCAAATTATTCAGCAAATAAATCTGTCATTATTAAAATAAGTTATCGCTTTTCTAACAAATTCAATAAGAGAAGTGTTAATGAATATATTTTTTTCTTGAAAGTCTTATTTGTAAAATAATAGTTTCGTTATAAAAAATAGATTGGAAACAACTTTTGAACAATTTTTTATACCTAAAATTTAATACCTTTAATTTAATTTTTATAAAATTTTATGTGAGTTATATCAGAGGGGGTGGGGGTAATATTATGATACATCCTTGGTTTTGAAGAATTTCAAAGTAATTTATTTGATATACTATCAGATAATAAATTAATTGTATGATTAAATATTAATTTGCATTATTGCTAAACAATTGTAATATAAATGCAGAGTTTTTACTGCGAAGGATGCACAACTAGGTATCAAAACGTCAAGTAGAAGCTTAAAAGGAACCCGGGCGCAATAGAAAAAGAAAGATTAGCAAAATAGATTAATTTTTAGTTTCCTGTAATATTTCGTAATATTTCGTAGTAAGAATCAGGGCCCCCAAGCTAGCCTGTATTTCACCGCGACAAAATTTTGGGTCAATATTTCAAAGCCCTGTCGCAGAGGCGCTACATTTGCTATACACACAAAATTGTCACGTAGGTTATAAATCACAAAAATAATTATTAAATATATTTTTAGTTGTGTGGAGAGCAGTAACATTTCAAAAAGGACTGTCAATTTCTCCTGTTAATTCTTTAATTTTAAAAGTTCATCATGATTATGTATGAAGAAGTCAACAAAAACATATTCAATCAACATATTCGTTGGCGGTATGGACAGAACTATTTTTTAACTAAGTTTTATGGATATTATAAAGGGATAAAACGATATAAACAAAATAAAAACGCGTTACGTAGTATTTGCACGTCCCCTAATATTTTTTTATTGATCGTAAACAAATAATATGAATGAATTTACTGGATAATTTTTATTTAGGCGTGCGACAGGATTTTTAAAAATTAAAATTTATTTTCAACAGAAATGATCATTCAAATTTAAAAAAATTCACCTCCTGCTCTTCACAAAATGAAAAAAGTATTTATTACTTATTTTTAGTGGTTTAGCACATTCGCGCTAGTTTTTTAAAAATAAAGAGGTTGTGTGCGGCCTGGTTGCGGACATCAATGATACAATGTTTGTTCGTATCTGTGGCGAATAAATTGCCTTCGCGACAGGGCTTTGAACTATCTACCCAAAACATTGTCGCATTGAAATACACACCAGCTTGGGGGTCCTGATAAGAATAATAAATAAAATAATATATTTTCTTTTAATTGTTTCATTTCAGCACTGTCATATTTAATACGAAATCTATACAATGTCGGTACCGGTAAAAAATTGTCGGTACCAGTCCAAAAACTTACCGGTTCACAAAATTCATGGAATTCAAGGAATTCCAGGAATTCATGGGATTTACCAAATCCATGGAATTCACGGGATTCATCGAATTAATGGAATTGAAGGTGTTCATGGAATTGAAGGAATTCATGAAGTGGAAGGAATTCAAGGAATTCAAGTAATTAAACGAATTTAAGGAATTCAAGGTATTCGTGGGATTCACGGAATTCATAGAATTCATGGAATTTATGAAATAATGTTGGTCAAACCCCAACCCATTTTCATAATTGCGTGGGGGCGGGAAGACACGCGTGTGACTAGTCACATTAATAATGTTGGTAAAACCTCTGCCCCTTTTCAACGTATCGTGGGGGCGGAAAGGAACTACTGTGACTGCTGGCTGAAATAATGTTGGCCATACGCCTGAATTCTTGAATTCTTGTACATTTCCACCTCTTAATGGGGGCTGGAAGTCACACCTGTGACTGATCACATAAATAATGCTATTCAAACCCTTACCTCTTTCCAAAACTTCCTAGAAGCGGAAAGGCAACACTGTTACTGGTCACAGAAATAATTTTGATTAAACCCCTATCCATTTCCTACTCCTAATGGGGGCTGGAAGTCACACCTGTGACTAATCACATAAGTAATGCTATTCAAACCCTTACCCCTTTCCAAAACTTCCTAGAAGTGGAAAGGCAACAGTGTTACTGGTCACAGAAATAATGTTGATTAAACCCCTACCCCTTTCAAACTTATCGTAGGGGCAGGAAGGCACACATGTGACTGGGTACAGAAATAATATTGGCCAAAAGCCCAACCCTTCGCGAAAATTCTTGCGGGTGGGAAGGCACACCTGTAACTAGTCACAGAAATAATTTTGATCGAACCCATACCCTTAGCTTACACTTCGTGGTGGCGAGAAGGCGCTTATGTGACTGGTCAAAAAAATAATGCTGGTAAAATCCCCACCCCTTTCCCGACATTTCGTGGGGGCGGGAAGTCACTCGTTTGATTGGTCACAGAAATAATGTTGTTCATTCCTTTAACGAAAATTTGTTAAACGGGTTTTTATAGCGTATTTTCAGGATAGTGCCTACACTGCAGCTCCAAATACATAAAAATTTATTTATTTTTGTGACTAATTAATGAAGACATATCAGAGAACTGCGGCGATAGGTGTTTGAAGAACATTATTTCTGTGACAAGTCACTGTGCCGTCCCGTCCCCCGCACGAAGTGTTGAAAGGGGGTAGGGCGTTAAAAATTATTATTTCTGTGACCAGTCACATAGATGCCTTCTCATCACCACGAAGAGTAAGAAAGGGATTAGGAAATGGAGTAGGAATTTTACCAGCAATATTTGCTTGTATTTTACGAATTCCCTGAATTCTCTGAATTCTTGTGAATTTCATGAATTATGTGAATTTTGTGAATTTTATAATTTCAAGAATTCCGGGAATTTCCTGAAATCCTTGAATTCCCTCAATTTCACGAGATCCGTGGATTCCATAAGTGTCGTGAATTTCGTGAATTCCATGAATTTATGGAGTTGATGGAATTTGTTGACCGGCTTTGTATACACAACTGACTTTATATGGTCAGTATATACATTTCTATATTGAAAAATAACTGACCTCGACTTAAAATAAAAGAAAAATATGATGATTTAAAATTTAGTAATAAAGTCTCGAATTTAAAAAAAGTCCGCATTATTTCTTAACAGACACTTGTTATATATTTGTCATCAAGACGATAGTTATTCACACCCTACTGGAAAGTATACTGGTCATTAAAAAAGAACAAACAGACATGAGACATTACCTGACGTTAAAAGGCTAAACAATCCATGCTTCATTTTTATTTATTTTATATTTGTACCGACTGTACTATACGGCAGCGAGACATGGACCTATCAAGAAAAAGATAAGAATAAAATTAACGCAATCGACAAGAGATTCCTGCGCATAATATGCGGGAAAACTCTGATGGAGAAAGTCAGTAACGAGATAATCCTTAAAGAATGTGGTGCGGAGGAAACACTAGTTGACACATGGGAAAGAAATTGGTTAAGATGGTTCGAAGATGTTGAGAGAATAAAGAATTGTCTACTAACGAAATAACTATATTAAGGTAAAGTAAATGGCAGCGTGCCCAGAGGCAGACCGCGGAAAGAATTGTTCGAATGTGGGAATGAGACCCTAGTTAGAAGGGACATAAGAAGCCATAGAAACACGAGGGCCTGCATGAAAAAATGCATGGACTTTAAAGAAGCTTGAGAAGTATGCCAGGACAGAAAAGTATGGCGGAAAATAGTTAATAAGAAGAGTGTTAGTAGAGTGAATGACGCCTGAAGCAAA
>JAAAKG020141311.1:0-11892 GCA_010014905.2 Druon quercuslanigerum | reverse complement strand
AATTTTTTTTTGTTGATTCAAAACCAATGTATTTAGATTATTATATTATCCATAATATTGAAAATTCAGAATCCAAACATAATACATTATTAAAAATTTCTAACATTAAAATATTGTTATTTATTTAATTTCAATTTTTATTATTTTATTAATATAAGAATCTAATGACAAGAGTTCTTCCATGAAAATTGAGCAAACATTCAAAACTCAAATAAAAGAAATCATACGATATTTATAGATTGGAAAAGAATTACTTGTTTAGTGTCTCTTAAAAATTTTTTATTTTAAGATTGGAAAATAATAAATTTTTTCAAGAATGATTTTATGAAAAGAAAAAAGGGGGAGAAAATTTATTTTTCTCCCATTTTTAAAGAATTCTTTTTCCCCTATTTTTAGGAGAGTTTCCCCTTGTTCTTATTTTGTTATTGTTCAACTATGAATCTAAATAACATGTGAAACTCAATTCAAGAAATTCCAACTATATTTGGTTACAATTTTATTCTTTTTGTTTGGAAAGCTCACTATTACATTTTTGGTTCAGAATTCCTCTTTTTTTGGGCAAAATTTTAATTATTTGGCTGAAAATTTAATTATTTTTTTGAGAATCAAAATATTTGTTTAAAAAAATCACATTTTTTGTTGAAAATTCGCCGTTCTAAATAAATAATTTATTTATATTTGGTAAAAACCAATCTTCTTGGTTCAAATAATTATTTTTGGTAAAAAAATTCTACTCTTTAGTTTCAAATTTAGCTTTTTTGGGACGGAAGTATTTTTTTGCAAATTCATCTCTTTTCTGGTAAAAATTTTATCTTTTTTGTTAAAAATCCAATTGATTAATCGATAATTACTAATATGTTTTTTTGATGATTTTAACTAGGTTGTTAAAAAATTCATTTTTTTATTGGTCTTTTTTTTAATTTAAATGTTCTATTTTTTATTGAAAATTTATCTTTCTTAGTGGAAAATAGAATTTTTTTGTTAAAAATTCACCCATTTTGGTAGAACAATCATTGTTTGTGGTTGAAAATTAATGTTTTGGGTTGAAAAAGCTACTGCTTTGTGGCAGACCTAAATATGTAATTTATTTTTGTTTAAACTTATTTTTGGCAAATCAATCATTGATTTGCACGTGGATCAACAAATAAAAATAATGATACTGAATTAAATGCTGTGTTTTGAATTATTTATCGTATTTATTTGGTGGTTTTAACTTTAATGAAGATTAATTGGAGAATAAATTACTAGATCGTTGAATTCTAATATGAAATTCATATAAGATCATATATGTATATACCTCTAACGAGAGTTTAGACTGCGCGTGCAAGGTAGAATAAATTACATGTATATTAGTGAGCATATTAATTTTCCTTAGAGCAAGCACATTGGACACTTTTAATTAACACGATCGCTGTCAACATTGTTGCATATCATAGTAGGAAAAAATACGATTATCGCGAAAGCTACGGCAATATGCAATAAACCAAGAGGAAACGAGCAACCTTCGTCGCATCCGTGAATTATCGGGATAAAGATAGAAATTAAAGATCGGGCAAGCCGGTTTCTCCGGTAATATTAAATTAAAATAAAATATCGATAGCAATTTTCCAAGTTTCTGTGTTGATCGACATACACACACTTCTATTGCGATCGCAAAGTCTCGAGATTAATCTCGCGTGATGTCGGAGTATATTATTGCAAATTATGGATTTTTGAGATATGGTTTCTAGAAATAGGGAGTTATTATGGAAAGGAGAAAATAACATGGATTTCTGTCTTGTATATGTGTTTTAAATGTGATGAGGTGTATCGCGATTAGAAGGAAAGTAAGCAATTGATGATTTTGATTTATTATCCGAGAAAACATTACTTGTTAAAAAAAATATTTTTTCTATTTTTCATGGACAGAATTTTTTACTGGAATGAATATTATTTTAATGATTGTAGCAGATATTGGATGGTGAAAATTAGAAATTGTTTAGATACTTAAATTTTTTTGCTACTTTCATCTTCTGTAAGCAAGTCTTTAGAGAAAATATTATGATAGAGAGAAAAAATGTTTTTTCTTCCAATTTTCTGGAAATAAAAATTCTTTTTTTTGCAACAAAAATAGTATACTCTTTTCAGCGAGAGAATATGCAACGTTAAAGAGGAATTTTCATCTAGTTAGCGCAGACTGTAATAAAACTGTGGACTTTAGACGTGTTTTACTGATTTTCAAATTTCTATTTTAAAGAAATCCTTTCCTTCGAAATTTATGTCCTTTCAAATTTCACGGCAAATTGTTCTGAGAGGAGCACAGCAGGATTTACTCCACCCTTTTCTGAAAAGACTGCGCGACGTTGCGTATTCTCTCGCTGAACAGAGTATAAAATGCTTGGAAATGTTCCTGGCATGGTGAATTAGAAAGTAGCTATGTTGTCGCGCGTTCGAATCCTGAACAAGAAAAAGATCCTATTTCCAGAAAATAATGTACTCTTTGATATAATGATTTGTGTGTTATTTAAACTCTTTCTTTCCGTATAAAGGTTTAAAAAAATAAGCGCTTGTACATAATTTGAATTTCTCTCTTAAATTTGAAAAATCTCCTATAACATCTAAAATAATGAATTTGGACCCACTTTTCTCCTTTTCCCCGTTTTTACAAGGTTACAAGCAGGGTACAAGAATTTCTTGAAAATAGGGAATATATTTTTTCAGACAAAAATTATTGTTTATAATATATTAAATTCAATTTTGAACGCTCATAGTTAAACTATCAACCAAAAAGATATAATTTTAATCAAGAATATTCATTTTCTACTAAAAAGACGAATTTTCAACTAAAATTATGAATATTCAATAAAAAAAATTAGTTCAAATTTTACAATATTAATTCTAAACAAAAAATTTAATAAAAAATGTAACATCTAATATTTTGAGTAAAAAATATTTTTATTTTCAATTAAAAACATTTGAATTCATCAGAAATATGACTTGCCCATCAAAAAGTTTATTTTTAATTAAATTGGTGCATGTTCTAGCCAAAACTATCTATTAAAAAAAACAGTAGACTTTTCAACCCTAAAATATGAATTGTCAACAAAAAAGTTCATTTTCATCTGAATAGTTGAATTTTATACCAAAATAGTTGACTTTTCCATTAAAATACAAAATTTTAACATAATATTTGCGTTTTTAAAAGAAGAGATGAATTTTTAATAAAAATTATAAACTTTTAAGAAAATTGTTAATTTTTGAACCAAATAATTTAATTTTTAACAAAATGATTTCTATTAAAATCGACTTTTCTGTCAAGAAAAAGAATAAAATTTAACAATTTTTTTTTATTTTTAAGAAAATACCTCATTTTTTAATCAATAATTTTTTAGCCAAGAAAAAAATTAAAGCTTGAAACCCAAAAGTTGAATTTTCAACGAAATAGTTTAATTTTGAAACAAATGGTATTGATTTTAAACCAAATATTTGTTTAAAAAAGAATCATCAAATTCTCAACCAAATAATATAATATTTAACCAAAAAAGATGAAAGCCCTGAATCGAAAATATAATAGAGGACGTTTCAACCGAACAAAATAAACTTTGAAGCAAAAATAGTTAAATTTTTCGATTAGATTCTACAAAGTCAGTTCACATTTAAGTGGGGAATACTGATATAAAAAGACATTTTTATTTAACCCTTCGAGTACACACCTATTCTTTTGAACAATGGTACACACTGGGTCTCAATGACCCAGTTCACTTTTTGGTTGTGTATAACTTCACAACTATTGAAACTTTTTACTTACCAATATTTAGAGGTATATTTTCAAGAATGTTTAAGCAATTTATAAGTATTATATGTGTTTTGTGTTGCAAAAATTAAATTTTATGAAAAAAATTAAAACTTTTTAAATTTTGAATACATTTAGCTAAGAATTTATGTGAATACTCTCGAAGTATGCCTTATTATTAAAAAAATAGTCCTACTTTGTATCTTACAAAAAAAGATATTTATTTCGCATACTGACAAAGGTGATTTGAAATGTGTAAAAAATAGTGATTCTTTCACATATCTGAGTGAAACCAATTTTTTTCATTACAAAAAATTAAAAAACAAGCTTTTGTTATACAATAATGCAGTTAGTAATATTTATTTATAACCAACATAATCGTTACACACGTACGCCCGATCGTCATCGTTCATTGGTCGCTGGGCAGATGGACATGGCCGTGTGCCCTTGCACAAACTCAAAAAACCGTTTTTGGCATTTTTTTACTAAAAAACGTTCATGATTGATGAAAAAAATCCAAATTTCAGTAAATTCTACGTTAAGTACACATGGGTCACCTGGACCCTGCCTCTAAAACTTTCTTCGGGACATTGAACAATACTTATAAGGCGACGGTACCGCAATTTTTTCAAACGCCTGATCTTAATTTCTCGTCAAACTTGATTGCAGGGTCTATATGACCCAGTGTGTACGAGAAGGGTTAAAATAAATCATAAACACTTTTCAATTCTGTTGTTTATCTAATTTTGAATCTTTGGTCGTTTAAAATATTTTTCCGATATATCTTTATTAGTAGAAAGTGCCGCAGTGTTCCGAGTTTTCAAAGCTAGCTACAAAAAATTTAAACAGCAGTGAGAATAAATAAAATCCCCTTTTAGGTTCATTTAAAAAAAAAAAATCCCTTTGTTACCGAAAGTTGAATTACTGAACAGCTGTAATCCCTGAAATTCGCGCCAAAAAATAATAACAATTTTTATTTGCAAAACAAGCACAAATATAAAAAAAGAAATTCCTTGAAAAAGGAAACTCGTTAAACCGATCCCCGAGAATTAAGCCATAAACGTTTTTCCATGCATTTAATTTGCTGAAGCCTCCGAATCCGACATCTTACGAAGAATTTGTTTCTTTTTTTGTTTTTAACTGAAATAAGAAAACACCGCATCTCTCGTTGAGAATACACATGAAACCTTTTGAAGCATCACGCGGTCCGCAATAAATACCATCATAAACGCACAGTTCGCATGTATAAACACCCGTGGGGACGATTTCGTGTAGAAATTCAATTTTGCCAAGTAGTATTAAAAAGGAACGGCCTCAGCATTATCCATTGAGCCTTGAGGATTCTGGCTCGGATTCTGGTTTACAGTCCAGCTTTTATGGAGCAGTTGATTTCGACGAGCTTTCTTCGCTGGTCGATTCCCCGCGGCAATACACTCGTGACGGTATAATTAATAGATTGATTCTCTTCAGCGAGTTCTCGGAGGGCCATTCGCTGTTCCGCGAACGAGCACAGAAAAAACAACGCGTGAATTAGACACTCAATTCAGGGTACAATGTACCCGCAAGAAAATTGCCGTGGTTATCTCCATCTATAAAGGTAATATTGTTCTTTGATGTAAGGTACGATGTACTGACCACTTTGGGTACGATTTACGTACCCCCACTTTCCTACCCGAAATCTGAGAGATATTCAAATCACAATTAAGGTAAAGTAAACATTGTTCTAATTCTAGCTGTAAAAAAATTCATCCCATTACACTGTAAAAACTATGATTCGATTTAGGACTTAATTCCGTATTAAAACAGTTCACGCAACAAAACAATCCCATTTCAGTTTGATACAGCAATTTAATAAAAGAAGCTCGATTTGTGGATTGAAATAGGCTTGAAATGAGAATCATCTGTCAACAAGCAAATCTGACAAAACAAATTCTAAACTGTCAAAATCAGAAACCAACGTAACCCCGAAATGACATGGATAGTATGTCAACGTTTCTGTCCGTGTCATCTGAATGCTACATTGGTTTCTAACATCCTATTAAGGACTAACTTTGAAAAAGGAATTTTGAAGGGTTATGTGCAAAATATATTCAGCATACACTTAAAAATGGTATAAAACTCAAATTTCGAAAAACAATAAAGGTTAAAAATTTAAAAAATTTTCAATTCCGTGCATTCAAAATCTCTCGATTTGATTTTTGAATCTATACTTGTGCCTTTAAGAATTATAAGTGTCCAATCCACACCCGGACTGCACCAACCTAAAACGTTTCGATCTCTAGTCTTTTGATCTATTTGTTGTTTTTGTGAGATTGAAGTTTGGAACAATTGAAACAATGCACCCTCTGAATCAATTTAGTTCGGTATCTCGGATCATGTATCAATATGAAGTTAGCAAACTATACAAGACAGAAACTGGTACTATAATAGACTATTTGTTAGATCATATTAGAACACCCAAAAAAGGATCCCGGATACAAATGAATGCTTAGTTTTTACTGTGTATTATTGTGAACCGGACAATCGCGATTTGCCCATCATGCCGACCAGGAATCTCATATTCCAGGGTCTCCATCGTAAAGTCGCTGTTTGCGTAGCCGTCGGCGCGAAAAATCGGCGGACAGCATTAATCGTCGTAATTAGATGCGATTTATCTCGAGTACGCCCCTGGATCGCGCCGCTCGTTGTAACCGAGACTCGGATGGATATCGATCGCGTCGCTCATTATTGATAATCTATAATCCGTAATAAGCAGCCAACCGCAGCGGACAGTGGCAGCTTGAAGGATTATCTCGCTTCGTAACACCTCGGGAAGTCACGACAGTCTAGGTGAATAGTTAGGGATTCAGTGACCCTATCTTCCGTAAAATTTCGCAACAATAAAAATGACATTAGTGTCGCAGGAAAAAAAGAAATATTAAAATATTGATCAGGTTATTTTTAATAATAATTTACATGTTTATTATTTGACTACTATTCCGTAGCGATTCCCAAACTATTGCTGATGCCGACGTCAGTGTAGTTTTATTACCCCCCCCCCCCCTCCTATCCTGGATTAGAAACGTTATTCAACAATTTTTCAAAACAGAGAAAATAGGGTATTTTTTAAGCAAAATTTTTTTCTACGAAATGAAATAAATTTTCAGCCCAGAAAGACGTATTTTTAACAACAAATAATTCATTTTTAATCAGCAGTTGCATTGACAGCCAAATAGTTAGACTTTTAATCGATAAAGATGAACTTTCAACAAATCTAGTTGAACTTTGAACCAAACTGTTTAATTTTCTAGCTGGAAGATATATTTTGTCTAAGGCAGTTGAACTTTTAACTAAAAAAGTTTATTTTCAACCAAGAAAGATAAATTTTCATCCAACAAAAATTATTTTTTTTTTATTAGAAAATATCAAATTTGTACAAAACAGATTACTTTTTGAACAAAAAGGATGGATTTAACAAAATAGTTGATTTTTTGACCTAAAAAAAAGCTTTTTTAACCAAATAGTCCAATTACAAAAAAGAAAGATTAAAATTGAACCAAGCACAGTTGAATTCACTAGAAAAAAAACGATTTTTTGAGTAAACAATTTGAATTTTGAACAAAAAAAAATTGAATTTTTAACTTGTTGAATTAAACGAAAAAATATTATCCATCAACAAAATAGATGAATTTTCAACTGAAAAATATATTTTTTGAAATAAAAATGGAATTTTTAAATTTTCTGTTTGAAGAATTAATTTTCTACAAAGAAAAAGAATTTTCAACCACGAAAAAGATGAATTTTTAAGCAAGAAACTTGATATTCTAACCAACAAGGCGATTTTCCAATAAAACGCATGAATTTTCTACCATATAGTGGAATTTTTTACTTATAAAGAATGCATTTATTAATTAACATGGAACAAATAATTGGTAGATAAAAAAAACATTTATCTGAAAACTAGATAATTTTAAACAAAAAAGCTTAATTTTTAAATGAAGAGTTGAATTTTCTACAAAAAAAAACGAATTCTATGTATATCAGTTGATATTTCAACCCAAAAATATGATTTTTCAAGAAAAAGTTAATTTTCTACCTACAGTTAAACTTTCATATAAATGTTTTAATTTTTTACCAAATACTTAAATTTTCGAGCCAAAAAGACGCATTTTCTACAAAACAGTTGTATTTTTGACAAAAAAAATGAATGTACGAATAAAAAAATAATTTTTGAAATTAGTTTTAACTTTAAACTAAGCAGTTGATTTATCAACCATAAAAGATGAATTTTTAACAAAACGTAATGCTTTGATATTTCAACAAAAAAAGATTTTAATTTGAAATTAAAAACAGTTTATTCAATTCTGGTATCAAGAATGGAAAAGTTTCATTTTTATGTAAAAAGTTTCATTCACATCCGAAAAAAATGAAATTTCAGTAATAGGTTTTAACATTTAACCCAAAAGATGATTTTATAACCAAGAAGATTAATTTTATAAAAAGGGAATAGTTAAATTTTCCACAAAAGAGCTAAATCTTGAACTAACAAAATTAATTTTGAATAAAGTATAGTCCTCATTTCAACCAATTAGTTGAATTTTTAACCTAATAGCAAAATTTTTATCCAAACGAGATTAATTTCGAACCAAAAATATAATAGTCGATTTTTCGAACAAAAATATTTAGATTATCTTATTTTGCATTCTTTAAATTCAGTTTGCTTTTAAGCAAAAAAAAACGAGAAAAAACAACAAAAGGTAATTTACTTGGAAACGCGAAAAAAGACGAATTCTGATCGAAATGTGAAAGTAGTTTTTAAACTTATTAAGTAATTATTGAACTTTACCGTTGGACGGCCATCTTTCGCAATATTCGCAATTTTTCGTAACGTCACTTCCAATGTGTCTTTCCTGCAACGAATGATCCTTTCATTGTTATGAGAATAAAGCTTGTAAAAAAACTAAAATGATAAAAACATGGCTTAATTAAATTTTAATTAGCTAAATAATTTTTTTATATAATTAGAAAGGTATGAAAAAATGGTTGATGAAAATCAGTTAATATTATCAGCAATAAAATATTTTTTCTCCATCTTATCATAATTTAACGAGGCCAATTATGATTTTTATCAAACTTGGGTTCTGGTTTTGCTTTTCTGCAGTTTTCACTCTTATGACCAAATGTCGAACCGAATACAAGCGTTTATAATAATCTCATTTTTAGATGTTTACAGACTTTTTGAATTTCACAGCTAAATAAATTAAATTTGTAATAAATTTTTTCCCGTAAAACCCTTCTTAGGATTCAGTAATACGTGTAAATTCTTGCGATCTTCAGTGGCTGAAATAGAATTGATAAAACATTATCATGTGTATAATTAGGGAGGGGGGGGGGAGTTCTATCATAAATTGCAGAAGATACAAAAATTCCTATGAGATAAATTAAAAAATTAAAAAAAAACACAGACAAATTGATTAGGGAAAAACGAATGACTTGATAGGAATATTAAATATTTTCTGAGTTAATTTTGTTTACCAGTCTGGTCATTGTTCAAGGCGATTAATAATATTTCTGAGCCGCGAGGCGATAGTCCTAAAGCGGGAGGAGCATACCCACTGGTCCTCCCTTTTTATCGCGATGAAATTAGCCGTCCCTCCCAGCGGAAGGCTCTCGGTCCGCCCCTGACCCTGCCAGATAAGAAGAGACGATCGAAGCAGTTCCGATATTGAATAAACATGGAATTTCATGATTTTACGAGGACGATTCTCTTGCCCTATCAACCCCAAGATCTGCGCTCTCGATTGTTTTGGACTCATATGTATGCTAATGCCGACTTGCGGAATTGAATAAAAGATCGGGAATTATGATTGACCTGCACGCTGCCGACGAATTATCTTTATCGACCTACGAAAATATGAGAAATAACATCCCAAACAAAAGGGAGCATATGGAGGGGGTCAGTCAGAAATTGTCGATTGGCCCATCGAGTGTATAAAGCATCCCTTGAAAAAGGACATATCGCCCTTCTTATGCATACACTTAGGGATTCAACCTTTATATTCCAGATAAGAAGTATGCTAGGGAAATTTTATCGTTTTCTGTATAACTAGTTTTTTTCCTTTGAATCATAGGAATTTTCCATTTATATATTTAACTAAACTTTCCCATTAAAAAACAGAACAAACTAATGTTTAAAAAAAAGGAAGTCTTCCATCGCTATTCCAGTTGCGTTCCTGTTTTTGAAGGACATCGTCAACTCAGATATTCGTGAACCCGAGAAAATCGACGAAGACAGTTTGAAACTCACTCACAGAAAAAGATAAATTACGGGGATATCTTGTTTATTCAAACATAATTATTTGACGGGAAGATAAGATGAGGTTTGAAGAAAAAGAATAATGTTTGTTGCAGATTCCTTTTGCGAAAAATGAAAATACACCTAATTAGATGTTGGATTTTGTTTGTAAAGTGGTCCATTCTATTTCTAAATCTTTGAAAGAATCCATCTGTATAGTCGTTTTATTCAATTGTTGTGTCATCTTCCAACCGAGCTTTATGGTCAGCTGATGTTAATTAATGACAACAGGCTAAAATTTAATTAGAAGATCTTGGATTTTGTTGGTATACTGGTTTATTTCTATTTCCATACCTTTGAAATAGTACATCTGTATAGTTGGCTTATTCCAATGTTGTATTTTCTTCCAACTGTGTTCTATGATTAGTTGATTTCGATTGAAGTTGACCAAGTAAAAATTTAATTGTATAATGTGGAATGTTCGTATTCTGTTCCATCTCTGTTTTCAAAAGTTTGAAAGAGCCCATTTGTATAGTTGTTTTATTCCATTGTTGTAGCTTGTTCCAACCGTGTTGTATGATTAACTTATGTTAATTGATCTTGACCAAGTTAGAATTAAATTAGAAGATGGTGCATTTTGTTAGTATACTTGTGCATTTATATTTAAAATCCTTTGAAGAAACACATCCATATAGTTTATTCTATTGCTGCATCTTCTTGCAAGCCTGTGGTTTTTTACCTGATTAGCTGTTATTAAGTGATGTTGACCTGATTAGAATTTAATTGGAAGATCTTGGATTTTGTTGGTATACTGGTTTATTTCCATTTCCATTCCTTTGAAAGAATACATCTGTATACTTGGTTTATTCCAATGTTGTATCTTCTTCCAACCGTATTGTATGATTAGTTGATTTTCATTGAAGTTGGCCAAGTAAAAATTTAATTGTATAATGTGCAATGTTCGTATTCTGTTCCATCTCTATTTTCAAAACTGTAAAAGAGCTCATTTGTATAGTTGTTTTATTCCATTATTGTCTCTTGTTCCAATCTTGTTGTATGATTAACGGATGCTCATTGATGTTGACCAAGTTATAATTTAATTAGAAGATGTTGGATTTTGTTGGTATACTACTGCATTCATATTTACAATCCTTTGAAGAAACCCATCCATATACTTTGTTCCATTGTAGTATCTTCTTCCAATCCTGTGGTTTTTTACCTGATTAGCTGTTGTTAATTGATGCTGACCTGGTTAAAATTTAATTAGAAGGTCTCGGATTTTGTTTGTAAAATTGTCCATTTGTATATCCAATCCTCTGAAAGAAATCCGTCTGTATAGATGGTTTGTTCCAATGTTGTATCTTCTTACAACCATGTTGTATGCTTAACTGATGTTAATTGAAGTTGACGAGGTAAGAATAGAATTGTCAGATGCTAGATTTTTTTAGTATATGGGAACTGTCAACATCAATCAAATATCAGCTAATAAAAATACTCTAAATCTTAAATTTAGGAGGAAATTCGGTTTTGTGTCAAGAAACATTCTTCTGACACGAGAGAACATTTTTCTGAGGGACTTCTGTCGCTTAGAAGGTTTATTTAAAGGAATTTTTTGAAATTCCACTTTCAGTTACTATCTTGACCACAAAATTTTCAATAAGAACACAAATATAGATTAAAACGTTAATTAGTATTCGAACATCGAAATAACTGTGCAAATTTGAAAGTAATAATTCCGATACTCTCTGTACTGTCATACCCAGGGAAATGGTCTCGATTATTCTTAAGAACGCCCGCAACTTATATAGAAGAATATTAATTATTAATTATTATTTTAAATATATAT
>JAAAKG020141310.1:0-26925 GCA_010014905.2 Druon quercuslanigerum | reverse complement strand
AATGCTTTTTTTCATTACTGGGATTTTCATTACTGGTCGATAATTAAATCGAACCATGGGCTACCGTTGATATGCTCTGAGAAATTTCCCACGAGTCTAATTTTGTAGTTTACTAGCATAGTGGTTTTAGTACAGAGTAATTTCTGGATTTCAGGGGAAATATTTTTTTCGTATAATGATTTGAAACCAAATCAACACTTTCTTCGACCGACGGTATTTATGGATGTTGAATCCTAGATTCTTTCTTATGTCTTACGGTCCACATAACATAAAAGAAACATAAGAAAGAATCTAAGATTCAACATTCAGAAATATATTTTTAAAACAAAATACATATTTTTAATAAGTATTTATTTATTATGAGTTTTTCAACACTTAAATTCAAGATAATATTAGATACTGAGATTCGTGAAAAAGTGTTTAAGTATCATTCGTTTGATTTAAAGACTGATGAACATAATATTCTTATGAAATTATAAAAATGTTGACACGTTTTTAGAAATATTTGGAAATAATTTTAAATCTTTTTAAATATTCTTCTCAAATTTATTTTTCATCATAAAAAAATAACTTTAAATTTTCCTATAATTCTTAAGAAAATTGATTTATTCTTTAGGAACTTTTCAATGTTCATAAAAAGCATCTTAATTTTTAAGTAGCGTCTTTTTTCAAAATATTCAAAACTATACATTTCTAAAGAAAAATTTTTAAACTTCACAAGTTAACATTTTTTTTAAATCTTTGGTAAACATTTAAATCTATTCCTTTTTCAAGCTTTAGAAAATGATTTTAAACGTTTGAAAGTGTCCCATGGTTTTCAGGAAAGTTTATTATTCTCCGGAAATCATTCAAAATTCTTTAAAAGCTTATATATTTTTTTCGAAATCTTCAAAAATTCTACATTTTCTTAAAACTTCCGAGCCATGTAAATACTTTTTTTATTAATTCAAAGTTTTTATAAAATCTTCCGCATTCATTTTCAGGCAATTTGGATAAAAAAATTTAATATTTAAAAATTAACAAAGTTTGCTTAAAATTTAAAATTTCGGGGAAAATTCGAGTCAGTTAAAAAAATGTCTAAAACTTTTTGATGCTTGGAAAAGTTTTTAAATATTTTAGTAATCTTTTGTACAGGTTTTTGACAATTTTGGGACAATTTTTGAAATCCCGAAAAATGTACATTCTATTTGAAGTTTTTTTAACCTTTGCAATCTCAAATTATATTTGAAATTAAAACAAAATTCTAAATATCTTTTAAAAAAATTTAAGATTTTAGATATGTCAAAAAATTATTTCGAAAATTTCTAATAATTTTTCTTCATTATTTTTTATTTTACATAAATGTACAAAATATTAGGAAAAATTCGAGTCAGTTTGAAAAATATTTAAAACTTTTGGAAGTTCGGAAGAAATTACAAAAATTTTAACAAATTTTTAGAAATATTTTGAAATAATTTAAAATCGTTTTAAATATTCTGCTAACATTATTTTATCACAATAAAAAAATAATTTTAATTTGTCCTATAAATCCTAAGAAAATTGATTTATTTTTTTAAAACCTTTCAAAGTTCATAAAAAGCATCTTATTTTTTAAGACGCATCTTTTTTCAAAATCTTCAAAACTATACATTTCTAACCAAAATTTTTAATCTTCAAAAGTTAAAATGGTTTTAAAAATCTTTTCTAAAGATTTAAATCTATTCCTTTTTAAACTTTAGAAAATTATTTTTAATGTATTAAAACCTGCGTTTAAAATTTTACTTAGAATTAATTTTTCTGAATTAAATCATATGAAAGTTTCTCAAGGTATTTAGAAAAGTAGATTATTCTCCGGAAATCATTCAAAATTCTTCAAAAGCTGATAGATTTTTTCGAAATCTTAAAAAATAAAATTTTTTAAAAATTAATTCAGAGTTATTTATACCTTTTCTCAAAACCTCTAAACCTTTTTAACACCTTTTAAATTAATTCGAAGTTTTTATAAAATCTTCCGCACTCATTTTTGAGAAATTTGGATAAAACATTTTAAACTTCGAAAATTAACAAAGTTTCCTTTAAAATATTTTAATTTCTTTTTCAAAATTTAAGGAAATCATTTTTAATCTTTTTAAATTTTTTAAACTTGTACAAAATTTTGGGAAAAATTAGGGTCAGCTTAAAAAATTAATCTTCCGTACAAGTTTTTGACAATTTTGAGAATCTTTGGGGACGTTTTAAAATATTTTCAAATAATTTCTTGAAATTAATTTTTTAAATAAAGAACCGCTTTAAAAATTAACAGCATTCTCACAAAAATTGTTGCATTATTTGTAAACCTTTCAAAATCTTTAAAAACTTAATTTTTTTGAAGTCTCGAAAAATATACATTTTAGTAGAATTTTTTTTAATCCTTTGCGATTTTAAATTATATTTGAAATTTAAAAAAAAATGAATATCTTCTAAAATATTTTAACATTGTAGATATGTCAAAAAAGTATTTCGAAAATTTCTAATAATTTTTCTTCATTATTCTTTATTTCACAGGAATGTACAAAATATTAGGAAAAATTCGAGTAAGTTGGAAAAATATTTAAAACTTTTGGAAGTTTGGAAGATGTCAAAAAAAATCTGACAAAGTTTTAGAAACATTTTGAAATAATTTTAAATATTCTGCTAAAATTAATTTTTCATCACAAAAAATGTTTAATTGTCCTATAAATCTTAAGAAAATTAATTTATTCTTTAGAAACTTTTTAAAGTTCATAAAAAGCATCTTAATTTTTAAGAAGAATCTTATTTCAAAATCTTCAAAACTATACATTTCTAAACAACATTTTTTATTCTTCACAAGTTTTACATTATTTTTTAATCTATTGTCAGTATTTTAATCTATTTTTTTTAAACTTTAGAAAATTGATTTAAATGCGTTTAAAATTTTACTTATAATTAATTTGTCTGAATTAAATCACATGAAAGTTTCCCAAGGTATTCAAAAAAGTTGATTATTCTCCGGAAATCATTCAAAATTCTTTAAAAGCTCATATATTTTTTCGAAATCTTAAAAAATAAAAATTTTAAAAAATTAATTTAGAGTTATTTCTACATTTTATCAAAACTTCTGAACCTTGTAAATCCCTTTTTAATTAATTCAATGTTTTTATAAAATCTTTCGCAATCATTTTTGAGAAATTTGGATAAAACATTTTAATATTCAAAAATTAACAAAGTTTTCTTTAAAATCTTTTAAATTCTTTTGTGAAGTTTAAAAAAATCATTTAAAATGTTTTGACATTTTTTAAACTTGTACAAAATTTTGGGAAAAATTAGGGTCAGCTTAAAAAATGTTTAAAACTTTTTGATGATTGGAAAAGTTTAAAAATATTTTAATTATCTTCCGTACAAGTTTTTAAAAATTTTTAGAATGTTTGGGGACGTTTTAAAATATTTTTAAATACTTTCTTAAAATTATTTTTTTAAAATAAAGAATCACTTTGCATATTAACAGAATTCTGACGAAAATTGTTGCATTATTTGTGAAATCTTTCAAAATCTTTAAAAAACTAATTTTTGTTTGAAGTCTAGAAAAATATACATTTTAGTTAAAGTTTTTTCAACCGTTGCAATTTTAAATTATATTTAAAATAAAAAAAAATTCTAAATATGTTTTGAAAAAATTTTAAATTTCAGATGTCAAAAAAGTATTTCGAAAATTTTTAATAAATTTTCTTCATTATTTTTCATTTCACAGGAATGTGAAAAATATTAGGACAAATTTGATTGAATTTGAAAAATTTTCAAAACTTTTTGAAGTTTGAAAGATATCAAAAAAATGTTGAAAAAGTTTTAGAAATATTTTGAAATAATTTAAATTTTTTTTAAATTTTCTGCTAAATCTAATTATATATCATTAAAGATAACTTTACATTGTCCTATAAATGTTAAGAAAGTTGATTAATTCTTTAGAAACTTTTCAAAGTTCATAAAAAGCATCTTAATTTTTAAAAAGCATCTTTTTTCAAAATCTTCAAAACTATACATTTTTTGAATCAGTTGTTAAAATATAAATCTATTTCTTTTTAAAACATTAGAAAATTATTTTAAATGTTTTGAAACCTGCGTTTAAAACTTTACTTAGAATTGATTTTTCTGAATTAAATTATTTGAAAATTTCCCATGGTATTCAGAATAGTTGATTATTCTCCGGAAATCATTCAAATTTCTTCAAAAGCTTATATATTTTTGTTGAAATCTTGGAAATAAACATTTTAAAAAATTAATTTTGAGTTATTTATCCATTTTTTCAAAACTCTGAACATTGTATATAACTTTTAAATTAATTCGAAGTATTTATAAAATCTTCCGCATTCATTCTTGAGAAATTTGGATAAAACTTTTTAATATTCAAAAATTAACAAAGTTTTCTTTAAAATCTGTAAAATTCTATTTCTAAATTTAAGAAAATCATTTGAAATTTTTTGAAATGTTTTAAAATTGTACAAAATTACGGGAAAAATTCAAGTCATCGTAAAAAATATTTTAGTTTTTGATGCTTGGAAAAATTTTAAAATATTTTATTAATCTTTCGTACCGATTTTTGACAATTTTTTAAACCTTTCAAAATCTTTAAACACCTAATTTTTTTTCAAAGCCTCAAAAAATATACATTTAAGTGGAAGTTTTTTTTATCTTTTGCAATTTCAAATTATAATTGACATTTAAAAAAATTTTAATATCTTTTAAAACAATTTAAGATTGCAGATATGTCAAAAAAGTATTTTGAAAATTACTAAGAATTTTTCATCATTTTGAAGGATTTTACGACATTTAGGGAAAAATTTGCACTTTGTGAATTAACATTTTCGATGTTTTTGTTCATAATTTGAATTTTCTTATCCCTTTGAAAGTTTAAACAAATATAAAAATTATAATGTGGTAGCAAAATCTAGAAGACAAAATCATTTCTCCATATCAAAAAACATTTACAATTAAAATTTTTTCTTTATCAGTAATGTTAAGAAATATTTAAAAATTAATTGTGTCATCAAGTAAAACTACTTATTTTGAAAACTGAACTTACTAAATTGATTGTACAAAAAAATTTTAACCCTTATTAATAAATGAATACATGTGATTTTATTTAATATGCTCAAGGGGTTATGACGAGAATCCTTATGTCATGTTTAAAACATTTGGTCAACAAGTTTAGAGCTTAGAGTTTAGAGTTTAGAGTAAAAGAACTATTTACAATATAATTTTTCTCTTCCAGAAATAAATTTTCAGCATTAAAATTCGTCATCTGAAAATATTCACGCATTATGCAATAATACGCGATGGAAATGTGTTCATTTTAGCCAAAAGAGTTTTAACATAAGAGAATTCACAATTATTAAACTAAAGTTTTTAATGCTTTAACTTTTTATTTTAAAACGTCTGCGCACAAATGTAAGGAAAGTACAAACACCAAACGCATCGTGCGAGGTAAATACATTGTCGAGCGCGAAGCGCGAAAGACCAATAAACGCGCTCAAAATTGAAAGCGAAGCGAGCTGCGCGCGATAATAAGGAATGACAACAATTTGAATTAAAAAATTTTCTTTCACTCATTTATTATTCATCCTGAAAAAGAGTTAAAGACATATCTCGAAATGAAATTGAATCTTCAGCTTGAAATAAATTCTCGAGTTTCAAAAGCCTTTAGAAATTGCAGATTTATTACCATCTAACGAGCACTACTGATTTCCTTTTTCTTTTTTAAAGCATTCACTATCGAGGACGCTTTACACCTGCATTCAGGTACTTATATACTCTTTGTGTGCACAACGGCCTGTAATCCCTGTACATCGCTACTGCGGTAAATTACCTCTCGCATATTCGAGAGCAAGATGTAAGGAGATCAGGTCTTGGCTCAGTAAAAGATTAGGGAGTATAAAAAAAAGTTATGGACACTAAGTAGCGAGGTTTTTAACTTTTGACACGGCAAAGCACTTTATATGATATCAGAAGGCTATACAACCTTGTTCGCGCAACATTGTCCTAAGTCAGTTTCTGATAGGCGGCATCACAGTGGTTCGGAATTGATTTTTTGTGGCCAAACCAGTCCACAGATCAGAATTTTCATCCGAATAAGACTTTTTTAAAATTGAATATTCTGTTCCAAAAATTTGCTCAACCCTTTGCGACACCTAATTCTCCTAAGTTTTTATTGGATTTCTAGTTCGCTTGACATATAAATACGAATGCTATTTTTTTTTAATAAGCTCTTGGGGGTGTATGGAGTACAACTAGCACAAAAAAAGAATGTGAATTTGTTAAGTACTCATTAGTTATTAATAATTAAAACTCGAAAATCTCGTTTTTTACAATAAATTCGGCTGTGTCTAAACTACAAGTCCTAGAGATCTATTTTTTTTTTTGAAAATATCTCAAACATTGAACTAAACAATATATTTTTTGTAGAATTTTTCGTAGGTCAGTTTTTTCAAAAAAGAAATTTCCAGGATATGCAAAAATAGAATTTTTTATTATCTCGTTCTATAAAAGATTCTGAGAGACAGGGATAAATTCTCAATGAGCAAAAAACTCGATTATGTGGTTCTTGGGGTTGCTGATTACGATTCTGATTTTAGAATTTGAAAATTCAAAATGGCGGCTACATAATAGAAGCCATTTTTACGAAATTTACAAATTTTGTTACAGTTAGTATAAAAGTCGATTTAGGTTTTTGGGGTCACTGATTTCGATTCTGTTGTCAGAATTACAAAATTCGATGACGCTTAGCTTTGCTTCGCCGATTCCTATACAAGAAGACGTTTTTCGCCATTTTAAGTTTTGCAGTACTGACGTCAGAATCGTGCTCAGCGACCCAAAAACCTCCTTAGAAGACGTTTTAGGCCAATATAAAAAAAAATATGAAATTTAGCCATATACAGTCGCCATACTGGATCCCCCATTTTTAATTTTACAATTATGATGTCAGAATCGGAATCAGCAACCCAGAAACCCCATATAAAGCTACAAATAACAATATAATAAATAACAAAAAAATTCGCGCCTCAAAGGGTTAAAGGTTTTTTAGGCCGCAGAATATGAATCCATATTAAAAGTTTACAGATCCTTAATGGCTGATTCAATATGGCGACTAAGAATTTAAAAACCGCAAATTCGGTTAATTTTTGTGAAACTTATTATCTCGAGGGTTTTTGCGGTTGAGGAATACCACTCCATATTGATTTTCGAAATTGTTTATTGGTTATATTATATCAGTTAATTAGCATTTTAAAATATTTTTCCAAGGATTCAAATTCTACGATCCCAAGAACCCGCAGAAATAAGTTATAGAAAGTGTGCCTACTTTCAGAATTTCTTGACAGGTTCAAGCCGCCTTTTTGGATGAGCCATTTTAAATTTTGTAATTTTGAAAACGAATTCGTATTTTACGACCCCAAAAACTTTTAGGCACAAAGTTTCGTGAAAATTAAAACAACGATGCCGCTCCTTTAAAATATGTGGATATATGTAGGAATGTTTTAAAATCTCTTGAAATCCTTTTGAATTTAGTAAAATCATAGAAACTCTTTAAAATCCGTTTAAGCTTCTTAAAATACTCGAAATATTTTCAATTTTTTGTAAGTTCCGGGAAATATTTGTAAATGTTATATATTTTATTTAAATACGCTTATATTTACAAAATCGAATTACTGACAACTGATGTTTTTCAAAATTTGTGAACATTTTTCGATACCTCTTGACATCTTTTAAAATCCAGTGGACTTTTTTTTTAATTTTGTAACGTCTCTTAAATTTTTTAAATATTTCAAATAATCCTTAAAATCCTACGAATTCTATGAGTATCGTGCCTATTCTCTTGAAATCTCTTTAAAGTTATTGATAATTTGAAAAAAGTTGAAAATCCCTTAAGATTTTTTTAGATAGCGTCAACTTTTTCAAATTCCTTGAGGCCACCTCCAATCTTAAATAACCCTTTAACATACACTGAAATCTTTGAAAACCAATTGAAATTCCTCGAAATCTTCTCAAATCCTTTATGATAATTGAAAATTCTTTGAAATTCCGTTATTAATTTTGAAATCTAACAAAATTCTCTAAAATCTATGGATATACTTTCAAATATTTTAAAAACTCTCGAAATAGACTAAAATTACCAAAATTTCGTTAAATCTCTTAGAAAATTGCACAAATGTCTGTAAATCCGGTTTAATCCTTTGCAAATTTTCTGAAATCAGGTAGAATGTTTGTGCAAACTTCTTGAAATTGTTTAAAAACTGCAAAAAAACCATATCATTTTTTTGAGATATATTAAACTCGACATATTAAAAATTCTTTAAAATCTTTCAAAGTTTGTCAAAATTTCTAAAATTCCGTAAAATATTTTGAAATAGTACGAGATCTCTTGCAAATTTTTATATCCTTTTAAAATTCACTGAAACCTTTAAAATTTGTAAGAATCTTTCCGAATATCTCGGAATATCTTCAAACATATTAGAAAAATTAAAATCAATTAAAATTCTTCAAAATCTCTTATTATTCTTTATAATATTCAGAACTCCTCAAAAATTTCGACAAGTTTTTCAAAAGCTTGCAATATCCTCTACTATCCGCACACTGTGGAATGTTTTAAAATATCTTAAAATTCCCGGAAATCATCGAAACTCCATTAAATCCCTTAAAATCTGTTAAAATGTATTTAAACCCTTTCAAATTTAGATATATGTATTTTAAATCTATAAATATTGATATGATATTCTATATATCTTTCAAAATTCGTGAAACGACATTGGTTCCTCTTGAAATTCTTTGAAATCTCGTAAATTATTTTGAAAACTTTGTAAATATTTTAATATTTTTTAAGTAATGTGAATATTCTTAAAAATACTTTTCATTATACAGATATCTTAGTTAATCTCTTGAAACCTCTTTAAACCAATAAAGCTCCTTGAAAATCCCTTAAAATCATTTATAAATTAGGGAAATGCCTTCATTTTTTTTTATATTTCGCCAAATCTTTCGAAATTCTGGAAATCGCTTAAAATATTCTGCAAAGTTGATTATTCTCCGGAAATCATTCAAAATTCTTTAGAAGCTTCTATGTTTTTTGAAATCTTAAAAAATAAACATTTTAAAAAATTATTTCAGTGTTATTTCTACATTTTTTCAAAACCTCTAAACCTTGTAAATACCTTTTAAATTAATTTAATGTTTTTATAAAATCTTTCGCACTCATTTTTAAGAAATTTGAATAAAACATTTTAATCTTTAACAATTAACAAAGTTTTCTTTAAAATCTTTTAAGTTTCTTTTTTTAAATTTAGGAAAATCATTTAAAATTTTTTTAAATTGTACAAAAATTCGGGAAAAATTCGAGTCATCTTAAAAAATATTTAAAAGTTTTTGATGCTTGGAAAAGTTTTAAAATATTTTGTTAATCTTTTGCAGAGGTTTTTGACAATTTTGGGTATCTGTAGGGACGTTTTAAAAAAATTTTAAATACTTTTTTAAAATTATTTTTTAAAATAAAAAATCACTTTGAATATTAACAAAATTCTCACAAAAATTGTAGCATTATTTGTAAATATTTCATAATCTTTAAAGAACTAATTTTTTTCGAAGTCTCGAAAAATATACATCTTAGCTAAATTTTTTTAATCCTTTGCAATATAAAAGTATATTTAAAATAAAAAATCTAAATTTCTTTTAAAACAATTTAAGATTGCAGATATGTCAAAAAATTATTTCGAAAATTTCTATGAGTTTTTATTCATTTTGCAGGATTTTACAACATTCCGGAAAAAATCTGCACTTTGTGAATTAACATTTTGAAAGTTCTTGTTCATAATTGGTATTTTCTTATCTCCTTGAAAGTTTAAACAAATTTAAAAATTATAATTTGGTAGAAAAATCTTGAAGACCAAATCATTTCTCAATATCAACAAACATTTACAATAAAAATTTTTTCTTTATCAGTAATGTTTAGAAACATTTAAAAATTAATTGTATCAGAATTGTTGCGTTAATTATTAAATTTTTTTCCTTATTCCTTGAAATACTATGCATTCCATGGAAATCGCATACTGTCCCATTATATCTTTTTAAAATAATTTTATTTCCTCTAGAACATTGTTCAAAATTTTTTACATTTCTTTGAATCTTCAAAATCCCTTAAAAATTCTTAAAATATGTCAATATCTTAGAAACCCTCATAGAAATCACTCAGCTTTTTAAAATCAGTGTTGATCTCCCAAATTTCGTACTTTCTTTTAAAAAATATTAAAATCTCTGAAAGCAATTATAATTTTTCGGAAATCCTTCATAATATTAGGAAATTCATTGAAATTACGTTAACTTTTTTGAAATATTTTGGAATCCTGCGAAACCAACAAAACATAGTTGAATCTCAAAAAATCCTTTAAAATTCCTTAAAATTTTCAAAAAATTTTTAAAATCTTATAAAAATTTCTTTAAATCTTTGAAGTCACATTAAAATCCCCTGAGATCCTTCAAAATTCGCATTGGTATCTCTTCCTCAATTATTTGGGAAAATTTGAAGAATACCATTTATTTTTTTTATGTAAATATTCTTTGAAATACTATGCATTCCATGGATATCGTATACTGTCCCATAAAATCCTTTTAAAATATTTTGTACTTTGAGATTGGAAAATAATCAATTTTTTCAAGAATAATTTTATATAAAGGAACATGAAAAAGATTCAATCATTAAAAAATAGATTTCCAAACTATCTCACTTTCCGACTCAATAGAGACATAAATATCAATAGAAAAGAAAAAAAGTGGGAGAAAAAGGGAAAGAGTATTTTATTTCCTCGAAATACATTGAAAAAGTTTAAAAATTGTGGAATTCTTATGAGTTTGTATGAAATTCCATAAAATTTAAAAAAAATTTAAAAATATCTTGAAACCTTCAAAATCCCTTAAAAGTTCTTAAAATATGTTCATATCTTAGAAACCCCCGTAGAAACCACTCAGATTCTTAAAATCAGTGACAATCTCCCGAATTTCTTGCCATCTTTTGAAAAGTATTAAAATCTCTGAAAGCAATTATAATTTTGTTGAAATCCTTTATTATATTAGGAAATTCATTGAAATTTCGTTAACTTTTTTGAAATATTTTTAATTCCTGCTTAACCAACAAAACATAGTTAAATCTCGAAAAATCCGTTCAAATTCCTTAAAATAATCCCAAATCTTTTGAAATCTTATACAAATCCCCTTTAATTAAACAGTGCCCGAAAAATGAAAAGCACATTTTTTGGACCACCCTAAATACATCTTGGCCCCTCATTTCGAAACTCTGTGGACCCCCCATTACTCGCAATTTCCTTCCGATAAATAACTCTGATTCTAGGTACTTACATGCTCGTTTGGTTAGTAAATGCAGGTCAGTGTTGTACAAGGTACGAGGAAGATAGGTTTACTTATAAATAAATTTTCGTTTCGGGTTCGATGAGCATGAACTTGACAGCAGGGCCGTATAGTAGCGTAAAATAAGAGGGTGCTCTGTGTCAAGATGCAGGTATCCTTGGCAGGTAGACGCTGCCACTTAGTGGCAGAGAACGTTACACAAAGTGGCAGATGCCCGTTTAAAAGTCAGGGTACAGACGGGTTAAGTGCCTCGTTTCAGTACGTATATCCACCTATATGTCTACCCTCGATACACGATCCATGAGATATGTGGATGCGGGTATGCGTGCCAGTCAGACTCCTCTTAAGATGAACCAAGGTAGGATTCTCTCAAGCCGAGATTAGACGCGAAACGCGTCAAGCAACGGGATAAGCTCTCCTGAGCAATAAAAAATTCAAAAGATCCAGCTGCGGTTGATGAAAATATCGTTTTTATTCTTCTTTTGTCCAACTCACAACTCACAGCTCAAAACTCACAACTCACAACTCACAACTCACAGCTCACAACTCACAACTCACAACTAACAACTCACAACTCACAACTCACAACTTAAAATTTACAACTTACAAATCAAAATCCACAACTCACAACTCAAAATTCACAACTCTGTGTACTCAGGGAAGTGATGAAAATGCAACTATTAACACTGCTTGACAAGATTTTAAAATGATTCTAATATTTTTCTAATTTTTTGAGAAAAAAAAGTCAATAAAGACCTTCTTTTCTCAAAATTGTTTGGTAATGCTACGATTTCTTAAATTTTCCTTTAAAAATATTTTAAAACTCCTACGCTATTTGTCTAAAATAATATGCCCACCATCCAATTTACATAACTTAAAAAGAGTTTTTTCTGAAATATTTTGTCTTCTATTTTACTTAATTTTTGTTGTGAATTTATTCAGTTCAGTTTTAAAAACAAGAAGATTAATTCTAAACAAAAAGTGTAATAGTTGATATTTTATTCAAGAAGAAATTCTCGTTTTAAATTAAAAACTATTGAATTGGACACAAAAAAACTTTTAACTTTAACTTTTAAACTTTAAACAAAAATTTTAACCAAAAAAATGGTTCAATTAAAAAAAAATAAAAAATTTCATAAAAAATGCTAAATTTCTGAAGAAAAAAAATTACTTTTTAACGATATACTTAAATGTTTAACCAAGTAGATGACATTTTCAACCAAATACTTGAATTTTCAACCAAGAAGATTAAGTTTCACCATAAAAGACGACTATTGAACAAGTTATATACATTTTAACCAAATATCGGAACACTTAAATCTTTATTGAAATATTAATTTAAAAAAAAACGATTTTTCTACAAAAAAGTTTAATTTTCCTCTTAATTGTTAAATTTTTAAACCAAAAAGATGAATTTTTTACAAAAAACTTAAATTTTCAACCGAAAAATATAAGTTTCAGCAGAAGAATTAATTTTTAATAAAAGAATTCAATTTTGAACTAAGAAGCTTAATTTTAAAATAAAAATTTAAAAAACTTTAAACTAAAATTATAAATATTCTAGCAAGAAAATAAATTCCCGATAACATACGAATTCATGAAAAAAGACATACATTGTTCAAATCGATAAATTTTAAATAAAAAATATTAATTTTTTACCAAAGAAAATAGAAAAGACAGTAATTAATCTTTTAATAAAAAGGATGGATTTTTAACAACTTAAAATAATTTTTAATTGAACAATTTCAACAATTGATGTGTTATTCTAATTTTATCTGGTAAATTTTTAGTTTATATTTTCTACAAAATTCAGCTGTTTAGTTAACAAAATTTAGAAACGAAATTGTTTAATTAAAAATCATTGTAAGTTGTTAAAAATCCACCCCTTTTATTGGAAGATTAATTACTGTCTTCTTTGTCTTCTCTGGTAGAAAATTAATATTCTTTATTTAAAATTTATCGATTGGAAAAATGTATATCTTTTTTTAAGAATTCGTATGTTATCGGGAATTTGTTTTCTTGGTAGAATATTTATAATTTAAGTTTAAAATTTTTTAAGTTTTAAATTGAAAATTGAACTGCTTAGTTTAAAATTGAATTGTTTTATTGAAAATTAATTCTTCTGCTGAAACCTTCTATTTTTTCGGTTGAAAATGTAAGTTCTTGTAAAAAATTCGTCTTTTTCTATTTTTTATTTTCTATTTTTATTTTTTTTGTTACTTTTTTTTTACTTTTTATTTTTTCTATTTTTTTGTTTATTTTCTACAAAAATCAGCTGTTTAGTTAACAAAATTTAGAAACGAAAAAATATAGAGTGTTTTAATTTTAATTTAGGAGAGGTAATGGTCAATGAAAAAAAATGTACAGAATAACAATCTAATTTTGTACTTAATAGTTTAATATTAAAAAAATGATTGAAATTTAAGCCAAATATTAAAATTTTATATAGCTATCAAACTGTTAAAAGATAAGTTAATCAACGAAAATTAATCAGTAAAAATTTCAATAGAGGAAAAATAACTTTAGGGATAGGGATTATGATAAAAGACGAATTTTCTGCAACTTTGCTGAATTTTCCACCAGATAGTTGAATTTTCTACCTAAATATTTAAATTTTTAACCCAAAAAGATGAGTTTTAACAAATTTGTTTGACTTCGAATAGAGTAATTAAATTCTTAACCAAAAAAAATTTACCTTTTTTGCTTACAAGTACAGTTTGGGCAAAGTTTTAGGGCTTATAATATTATATATGAAGAAACTTACGCTCTACCCCCACTATCACAAATCCAGAGAAAATGCAAATGTTTACCTGAAACAGAAAAAATAATTTTAATTAGCAAACATTGAAACTTATAAAAAAAATTAAAACAAAAAAATTCAACAAATTTTTAACAAAACACACTAATTTTTAACAAAATAGATGAATTTTAAACTAAAAAGGTTAATTTTATACGAAAAACAAAACGAATTCAAAAAATATTTTAATTTTCAATTAAAAAAAGATTAATCTTTACACACACACAAATAAACTAATGAAAAAAGGAGTTCAACTTTCAACTTACCAGGTTTATTTTTGACCAACGAATATAAGCTTTTAACAAAATTATTGAATTTTTAATTAAATGATTAAATTTTTAAACAAATACTATAATTTTCAACCGAAAAACATGACATTCGAATCAAACATCGTTACATTTTTGTATGGTGTTCAATTAATTTAGTTTTCATTTGATAAAAAAAGAGAAAAGGGGTTAGTTCCCGGGACAGGAGGAAAAGAAGAATTTTTTAAAATAGGGGAAAGAGTGTAGAGTGTAAAATGTGGAAGTGATTATGATACTACATCAGATAATATTTAATTTTTCGGAAACAGTTTCTAAATTCCCCGAAACAGAAATTTTTAATTTAAGGCCATGTGATGGATGGGTCACGTGACTAGATTCCTACTTTATCGACAATTTTTTTATATCCTAACTTATTTTCACACGAAGCGCCAAATCGAGTTGAAAAATTGAGATAATAAATAAGAAGCAATAAGAAAGATGGGTCTGGTCCTAAATTTTAATAATAATGAAAAAAGTTTTTTTTGTAAATAATTTTTTTTCGCTTTTTTCCTAATTATTATAATTTAGGTCAAGACCCACCTTTCTCAATGCTACTTATTTATTTTTTCAAATTTTCAACTCGATGTGGCGCTTCGTATGTAAGTAAGTTAGAAAATAAAAAGAGTGTCGGTAGTTTTGAAATTTGGTCGCGCAACCTACTCCACACATGGCCTTCATTTAACATTAATTTATATAAAAATTAACGAACCGAAATATCGACTCAAAATAACAGATGTAACCTATCTAGCCAGGAGGGCGTCATTTGACGTAAACTGCGGACTCAACACTTAATTGAAATTTAGATTAATTATTAATTTAAGCACCTGCTGCTAGCCACTTGCGTTCTTGATGCACCTTTTCAAAAGTTCATTTAAGAAACAGAAGATCACAGTATCTGTAAATATTTTATTAAAAGTTAATTCGCTTATAAATTGAGCCTCTTCTCGCAATTTAAAACTTTTTTTCAGTTTCTTCGATTACTGCATCGTTACAATTTAAAACATGCTTTTGCAGTTCATTGACGCCCATGACTACAACCATCATGTTTTGTCCAGTTCGAATGCGATCGAAAAATCCTATTACCATTTAGAAATTTAAGGAAACCAGTCTTAATTTTCAGATAAATTTTCTGACTTTCAATAAAAATTTAGTAAATTCTCTACAAAAGTTGCTGAATTTCGTTTTTAGTTACTAAAGTGTGTTATATTTGTCGGAATTTTCCGAACCTTTCTAACGTATCAAATGTTATGTTAGCTGACACCCCTCCGCTGTTACCTAAATTATTTGTTGGCAACCCCTTCCCACCCTCCAATTGTTAAAGTAGTTTATGGAGGGCCTTTTATATAAGTTTTTACACATTTATATATACGTACGTATATATAATATACACACTTGCAGACTTTTATCTATTTATGCGTATAGTTACGTATGTTAGCTATGTACATAAATACACAAGGTAATAGCAAACATGGTGAAACGCGTTTAAATGTAGCTATGGTCATAGGATCAGGTAGATATACGTGGAGCTAGTTTTGCAGCCGACGACATTGTCGGAAAGACGTTTCAATTTAAAAGCGCCCGATCGAATAAACATTCGATCTAATGGTCGCGAAGGATCGATAAATCCCCTGATTCCCGGCATCCCCCAGGTGTGTGCGTCCTTCTCAGTGCCTTTATCTACATCGTTTTCTCTCCCTCTTTCTCTCGTGTTCACGATAGGCCGATTATACGGATTCGTTCGGACCTACCGTCTCTACTTTTCTCGGCCTCTTTCATTCCCCGCGAGGTCCATTCGCGGAAACGACCGCCAAAGGTGAGCATCGACGGCGAATAGAGATGTCGCGAAGGCGAATGGCGCGTCTTCGAGAACTGTTCTCCAATCCGATATCATTGAGTTTCTGCGGAATAAGGGCTCTATGAGTCGGTCTGTCGCTACTCTCAACGAGCATCGAAAATACATATTTATGAAATGTGACGAGATTTTCTCAACTCAATTTGTTATTGAAATAACGGGTTTGATCTTGGTTCAGGAAATATAAAGTTGATTTGTAAGACGGGCGCGGAAAGTTGTTATTTCTTGAGCAGTGCGAAAGCATTATTTTTCCGTACCAGTGCGGAACGCTTAATTTTCGGCACAAGTAGGGAAAGTTGACTCTTTCACACCATTGAGGAAAGGTGATTCTTTCGCACTTGTTAGAAAATATTGCCTGTCCGCACTCGCTTTCTTTGTACCTTTGATGTGAGGACCATGAAGGATCGATAAATCATTAGACGGATTGGTTAGGAAATACATTCATTACTTTTCTTGGCCTCTTGCATTCCCTGCTAGGTGCATAAGCAGAAACGACCGCTATCATTGAGACTCTGCTCTTAACGAATATTGATTTCTTGTGCAGTGCGGAAAGATTAACTTTCCGTACCAGTGCGGAAAGTTAAATCTTCGGCACCAGTAGGGAAAGTTGACTTTTCCGCACCATTACGGAAAGGTGATCCTTTCGCACTCGTTAGGAAATAATACTTTATAAAATGTGACGAGATTTCCTGAAATCTATTTATTATCGCAATTACTGGTTTGATCTGGGTGTCGGAAATATAAAGTTGTACTCTAACGCGGAGCGGAAAGTTTCCAATTCTCGAGCAGGGCGAAAAGATGATTTTTCCACACTAGTGTGGAAAGAACACTTCCGAACCAGTTTGTGCTGGTGCGGAAATGTAACCAAGTTTCACATATTTCCCCCCTATTTTCCTATTTCCCCATATTTCCCTGTACTCCTATTTTCCTATTTTTATAGAGAAAAATTTCCCCTGTAACTTTCCCCTTTTCCTCTTTGGTTTGTTTTTTTGCTTAAATTCGTACTAAATTAATAGAAATTAATAAGAAAATCAAAATTTTTTGCCTGGAAGCTAATCACTTTTTCTTGAAAAGTGCACTATTATATTTCTGCTTCAGAATTTATTTCTTTTCGTCAGAAGTTCTACTATTTGGTGGAAAATTTATGTAACTAGTTTAAATATTCGTATTTTTGGTAAAAAATTAATCCTTTTGTGTAAAAATTGGACTACGTAGTTGAAAGTAAACGCATTTTGGGTGAAAATTTAATTTATTACTTAAAAAGTAAACTAATCTGTTTAAAATTCGTTTTTCTTGAATTGAAAATTAAATTTCATGTACAAAAATTGAACTATTCCACTTTAGGCTGAAAATTTATATATTGCATTTTTCGTCGAGAACTCATCTTCTTTGTTTAAGACTTTAACTATTACATTTTTCGTAGGAAATTCATGTTCTTCGGTTAAAAATTCAACTGCATGGTTAAAAGTTAAATTACTTCTTCAAAACTGCGTTTTATTGTTTAAAGATTAAAATATTGTTATTAACTCGTTTTTTTACTGAAAATTCATTCGATTAATTATTCTATTTTTTGTTAAAAGTTGATCGCTTTTGGTTTCATATTCAAATATTTGGTAGAAAATTAATTTTATAAATTAAAAATCTCAATAAATGGTTAAAAGTTACACTAGTTGATTAAAAATTCGATTTTCTGTTGAAGATTGAATTTGCATTACTGTGGTAAAAAAATAGTTTTCTGGTTCAACGATTACACTGTTTTATTACAAAGTCATTTTTCTCTTTGAAATTAATTTATTTTACTGTTGCATTAATGGTTAAAATTTAATTATTTGTCAGTTAAAGATTTATATATTTATTTAAAAACTCATGAATTTTTTGTTTGCTTTGTTAAAAGCTTGACTGCTTCTTTCAAAATTCAACTTTTTCTTTACATATGGAACTAATTTATTAAAAATTCAGCTCTCTATTTAAAATTAAATTACTTAAATCAAAATTAATCAATTCTATTTATAACTGAAAATTTATGTTTTTAGTCTAATTTTTAATTATAATATTTTTTGCAAAGTATTCATTTTTTGTGGTTGAAAATTCAAACACTTGATTGAAATTTACGTCACTTTGGTGAAATTTATTTTCTTGGTCAAAGATTAAACTATTTTGATATAACCTCATTTTTTGTTTTGAGTTAATTTTTTTAATACATTTCATTTTTGTTTTAAATTTGACCGTCTTGAGTACAATATTTATTTGCTTAAAAATTTAATTACTTTATTAAAAATTGATGTTAATAATTGAAGAAAAAATTAAAACTGTTTTATGAAAAACGCGTTTTTTAGCTGAATATTAATTTTGTAATTATTCTTTTCATGGTAGAAAGTGAACTGTTTTTGGTAGAAAATTCAAATATTTGTATTTTGAAATTAAAAAATAGTCAATTTTTTCAAGAATAATTTTATTCATATAAACATGAAAACAAAAATTCAATCATTAAAACTAGATTTCCATACTACATATCTCACTTTTTGGCTCATTAGAGACATAAATATATAAATTTATCTATTTTGTTGAAAATTCGTCTTTTTCAGTAGAAAAATTATTCTTTGTAGTAGAAAATTCATCGTATTGTTTGAAAATTTAACAATATTCTTTAAAATTCTTTTCTTGTTCAGAAATTAATTTTTCAAGCTGAAAATATAACTATTCCACTTTTGGTTGAAAATTGATGTTTTTTAATTGTAATTCAACTTTTTTATAATATGCATATGTTTTGTTAAAAAATCATCTTTCTTAGTTCGAAATTACAATTTATTTTGAAAATTAATCTTTTCTGCCTTAAAAGTAAACACTTATTTAAAAAATTTCTCTTGCGGTAAAAAATTAATTTTTTCTCGGCAGAAAATAGAACTATTTTGTTGAAAATGTAACATATTTCAACTTGGAACCCTAAGCGTTTCATGTTGAATTAAAAACAGTACCTATAATAATTATTGTTATTTGCAAGAATTCATTTTCCTATTGTTTCTCTATTTTTCTGACGGATCGCCCAATTTTCCATGTTTTGAGATAATTTCGGGCTGTGAAGTCTGTATTATTTTTCCGCACTGGTTCTGAAATATTACTATTCCGCATCAGAACTCATTGTACACATTTTTACTATTTCCCAAATCATCCATATGATACATTTATTCCAAAAAACTATCGTATTCTGATCCATGTGAATTTTCAAGACCAATTTCTTTAAACGGTTCTCTGAAAAATAGCTAAGTAGTCAGCCTGAACCTCTAGAGAGTCAGGCTGACTATATTTGAGATTTAGCCAAAAGAGAGCCCCCTAAAGGTACCACCAGTTGAGCCTGAGCTTTTCTATCTCAGAGTATCTATTTGACTATCCTGATAGTAAGTCTAAATCACTTATCGATATTCAAACAAACTGTCAAATTATGACCTGCCTGACTAGGAACAAAAAATTGTTTAGAGTACCTAGTACAATCTCGAAGATCAAACTGACCACCTAAATTTTGACACTCCAAGTTTGACTCTCCATCTTTCTTCAAACATTATTGCACGATTCAAAAACACAAGAGGGCGTTAATTCTTCAACCGCAAAGGGACAACATTTCATGAATAACGTGATGAAGAGTCGATGAGGTGGTCTGTTAAAAAGTGAATGAAACAAAATGCTAAGAAAGGCAGCTAAGAGGAGCTAAAAACATCGTACATTGTGAAGTCACCGAGGATTCTTGGCAAAATCCACGCATGAGGCGACGAGAGAGATGAGAGGAGAGAGAAGAGAGAAAGGGAGAGAGACGGTAGACGGCAGGCAACCGGATGATGGACGACAACCAGAGGCTAGGGATGATCATCGCAAAAACGGAACACGATGTTGCTTGTACCTCGTAAGCTCTGAGCCGCTGCTACCGCTGATGCTGATGCGGACGGGTACTTCGTGTCCATCCACGAACGTCCAAATGTCCGTTCGTCTCTCACTCTTTCCTAAGTGGAAACGTGACGGATCCTTGTCGGGATCGGCTCGCAGATCTCGATTGATATCCATCTTGATCTGCCCTTGTAGTGTAATTCCTTCTTCTATCTAACGAGCATCGAGCCTTTTTCAAACCTTTTGTAATTAGTATTTTTAGAATTCTTTCTTTTTTTAAATCTACTTTATATGAATGCTCTGTCTTACACTTGGCAACCATAACTACTTAAGAGCTGCACGAGGTGAAGTACGAGACTCTCTTATTAAAGTCATAACCATGATTGGAATACAACTTTATTAAATGTCAGACATCGCAACTTTGCACAGCCATTTTTGGATCAGTCAAGGTATGAATGATAAAAAATGAATTTTATATCAAACAGTTACATTGCCAATCAAATAATTGGAATATGAAGGAAAAAAGACGAACCTGTTATAAAACAGTTTAATTTCCCGGGCAAAACGAAATTTTTTTTGAAGGCAGTTAAATTTTATTTATTAAATGGCATTATTTTCCTTATTCCACTTTCTTTCCCTATTTTTTGTTAGCAGCTAATTCATTTTAGTTGCAAATTCTAAAAAAAAATTTCACAGGTAATTCTACTTTTTTAGTTAATTTTTTTTTTTTTGTAGAAAATCTAATCACTTTGTTGAAACTTCAACAATTTTAATAGTCATCTTTTTTGGTTTCAAACTAAACTGTTTTTTTTTTATTCTTCTTTGTGGCTTAAGAATACAAAAACTTGATTGGCATTATTTTATTTCTTGATTCAGAAATCCCTCTTGGTTCAAAATTAGACAAAAAATGTATCACTTTTGATAGAAACTTATCCTTTTCTTGTTAAAAATAAAATTGATTGGCTGAGATTATATTTTTTTTAAATATTTTATTTTTCTGATTGAAAAATCTTTTCGTTTTTTTGATGAAAATTCATCTTTTTTGTAGAAATGTAACCTTTTCTGAAAATAAGTGCAACTGTTTAGTTGAAAATTAACCTGTTTTAGCTAAATATTCAAATATTTGGATTAAGATTAGTCTTTTCATGTTAAATGCAACCATTTTTTATTTGAAATTTAAAACTCTTTTTGTTAAAAAGTCAACCGTTTGATTAAAATTCAAAATACTATCTTTGAAAATAATTTGTTGGGAAGATTCATCGATTTCGTTAAATATTAAACTATTGTATTGAACATTTAATTTAATAGAGTTAAATTAATATAAGTTAGATTTAAGTCAATTTTTTTTTGTCTGAAACGACTACTTTAATATTTTTGTTTCAGAATTAATTTTTTTATTGCTGTTCAAAAATTGGACTACTTCATAAAAAATTTAATTGCTTTCATTAAAATTCGAAAATGTTGTTAAAAATAATTCAGTTTTGGTTGAAAACTTAATTTTTTCATTGAAAATTCGCCTTTTTGTTACAAATTCATCTGTTCTCTACAAACAAATTTTTTTTCGCAAATTTTCCAATTTGGTTAAAATTTGTTCTCTTTCTGGACTGGAGAATCCTTTTTGATCGAAAAATAAACTCTTCAAGTTTTGGTTGAAAGTCCATTCTTTTTAGATAAAAATAGAACTTTTTAGATGGAATTCAATCTGTTTTGATTAAGGATTCAACTATTTCCATAAATATACGTTTTTTCTGGTTTAAGTAAAGTGTTTTTCGTTTACAATGAAAATATTTTTTAGTTAAAATACCAACTATTACATATTTTGTTTCGAAAATTAATTTTTTCGTTTAAATATATACATTTAACTATTTAATTTGTTGTTGAGAATTTATCTTTTATAAATTTACAATTCAACTTTTCGTAAAAAATTAAAGTATTTTGTTGAAAATACGTCTTTTTTAGTAGACATTTATTATTTTTTGGTTGAGATTTCAACTTTTCTGTTTGAAAACTCAACTATTTTGCTAATTCAATCTATTTTGGTCCAAAATTTAACAATTTTGTGCAAAATTTGTCTTATTTAGTAAAAAATGGTCTTTTATGATAAAATTTCACTTCTCGGATTAAAAATTTAACTATTTTGTTAGATAGATTTTTTAGTCAAAAAGTATCTAGTTTTGTTTATTTATTTAATTTATTGTCATAATTAAAACAACCTTATTATTTAAAAGTATATTTTTTAGGTTTTTTAAGTTTCATGTTAAAAATCTTAAGTATCAAATAACAAATGATTGAGCATTTCTCCAGGTTAAAACTGAGTTTAAGTAGATTTGTACTTTATTGGCAAGACAATATCATTAATCAAAGGCGTGATCTTAATAAATGTCAGAAGGAAACTGTTTAAAGGTAAGTCGAACTAGAAAAGTACCTGTTATAAATTTTATATCGACAAATTTAAAAAAATGGAATGTTAGTAATTTTAAGAAGTAACAGCCAGTGAGGGTAAGACATACTCATTAATTGAAATAAGCGATCTTCATGTGATGACGTGAACTTCTTTAAATCAAGAAATTACTTATTTTCCACTTTAATTTATATGCAAAAATCAACTGATAGTTTTATTAATTTCAAGTAGTTACATTCGATAATGGTCAGACAAAACAATTGTAAAGAAGGTTCTATTTTCTTTGCTATGCTCTGTATTTTTTATTTCATATTATTACTACCTTGGTCAAAAAATTTATTTTTACTAAATTGGCGCCTTAAAAATTGGTTATAGTGGTGTAAAAATGAAAACTAATTTTTGGCAGAAATAACAGTAATAGTAGACTTTTTAAAGAAAATGCTAATTTTGAATTATTATCAATAAAATGCGCAGTTAAATTAAAAGCCTAAAATAATCTAATAATTTATTGACAATATTATTCAGGGTCTATATTTGTTCTTAGACATGTACACGAGAAATTATTTTTTAAATAAATAATGATTACATTCAATTCAGTTTTTTCACAGCAAATCGGTTATTTTAAACAAAAATAGAAAAAAAAACTAATTTCAAAAGAAGATTCACAATTTCTTAACAATATATAATTATTTTGGGTTTTTTGTCTAAAATTAGTGTTTTCAGTAAATATAATTACAAATCTTTAAATTATCGTATATATTTAAAAAAAGATTTACGATTTTGGAAGAATCTTAGATTTATGGTACTATTTTTCCCATAAATTGTTTGTTTTAATCATTTGATTTACAATAATATTTACAATATTTAAACAATAATAATGGAAAAGATAATTTTTTAAATAGAAAATAATAGGTTTAAAAGAAGATTTGCATAAGATAGCAATAATCATATTTATTTTATATTAAATAACAAAATATTTCTGAACTATTAAATAAAATTAATTATTGTTGCTTAAATTTATTTATTTTTAATATTAGAATAATGTTATTCGAAAAGTAAGTTATATCTCCTGTCAGTGTTCATAATTTAAACATAAATTTTATTTTTTTCAGAGTAAACAAAAACAGAAAAAAATCCTGATATGTTTCAAGAAATCTAAAAAGAAATAATTTATGAGTAGCCATTCTATCTATAAATAGTATAATAATAATAATTATTATAATCTTAATTTTTATATAAACCTTTTACAGCTAAATATATACGTATAATAATTTGATAATAATTTATTTAATTAAAAATCTATAATATTTCATATTGGTGCATTAAATATATTTCAAAAATAAAATATCAGGAAGCTAGTAAATTATCTGTATTAGATATTTTTATTATAGCTTCTCAAAGGTATGTTTTGATACCTCTTTTCATCAATAAATAATATTTTCTGGTTTGCTCCTGGACATGATAGAATACTAAATTCTTGATAATTGCAATTTATCATTAGTGTTCTACAAGTATGATACGTTTTATTGAGTAAACAATGGCTGTAACTAGCAATATTTAAAAACTATAACAGCTTCAATTTCTGGCATACGTTCTTATTTTTGACACCATAATCATAAAAATGATATATTTTTCTAGTGATTTCCTTAAATAACTACAATTTCTGGGCTTCTTTGTCACTACGAATTAACACTTTTAAACAAAAATTATTTACAACAAATTCAATTTAAGAACGTGCAACATAAAAAAATAAATGAAACCCTATAACTTTAAATAATTGGGATACCATAGCTGAGATGCTAATTTTGACAAATTTTCTATTATTATCTACTGTTGGTTGTCTACTGTCGGAAAATCTAGTGTGGAATATAAAGACCCTCAACATTCATAAATAATAAATAAGGTCTAAAATTAAAATCGATACCTTTATTTTTGTGTCTTGTACGCTTAGAAAAATGTTTTTTTTTTAATTAAACAAATTTTTTCTGTGATAAAGAGTTATACAAATTTTGGAATTGCTTTAAAGAAATTATTATTTTGATTTAAACAAAATTTATTTGATTCGAGCTTGCCATTGTTTAACTAAACAAATTTTATTCAAGTAAAACAAATTTTATGTTTGTCATAGAGTCAAGTAAATGTTTCTTTGAATCCAAGAAACATGTTTGAGTGTCACTCATGGTCAAACGTGAAACACATAAATTTATTTAGCATTCCTTGGAGTACTGTGTAATTTGAGTCAGATGCTAAAAACCAAATCGCACAAGCACATTTTATCATTGGCATAGCAAAGCCTGTATACGGTAGTGTTTGACTCTCAAAAATATTTGTATTTGAATTAAATAAACATTTTTTAAGCTATATTAGAGCTAGAATTTGTTTTATTCAAACAAAATTTGTTTGAAATAAGCATTGACGTTTTTAAATCAAATAAGTTTTGTTCAAATGAAACAAATATTTGTTAAACTTAATAAAATATTTGTTTATTCCTGTGTCAAAGAAATAATTTAAGTCAAATATTTTCTACATGCATCACAACAAAGTAATGTTTCATCTTGATGACAGTAGCAATATTAAAACCAATGAAATTGTTTTTCAGTTCCTACATTGATCAAGATAGCAAACATAATTGAATTCCAAAATGATTTTGACAGAAAATGACCTGAAACAAAATGGCAACCTTAGTTTTTACTGTACACTAACTGAATAATGTGATTTTTATTTCTTAAAGGATGTAGAGATAATAATATTCCTTTAGCTCTTTGTGCTACACGTTTCACATGTATTGTTAATGTTATCCTACGATCCCGGAATAGCACTAAATGTTTAATGCTAAAGGGGGAAAAAATAGCTTTTCAAGTTTGGTTTAAATAATTTACTTAAAAATTTATTTTGCACTTCAGTTATCCTCATTCTGTTATTCAATGTTAAAACAGAAAAACCATTAAATTGCTATCAATATCCGTATTGCTCAATATGAACCAAGTTGAGTTCAATTTTGTCTCAGTACATTTTGAAACTATTCCGTTGTTCAAAACGTTAATTTTGTTCTAATTTTGTATTAAAATTTGAATTTTCACAGTATGTGTCGATAAATATATGTATATATATATATATATATATATATATATAAAGTTTAAAAGTTTAATAATAATAAACGATAAAGTTTAATTTATTAGAAAAAGAAATTTAGAGTCACAAAAGAAAATTACAGATTTCCGATTAAAAAAATGTTTTAAAAATATCTCTAATGTTTAAATCCCAGATACGATTCCGGATACCGTAGCTTTAGGCAATAATTATGGTATTCCATTCAAAGTCAATAAGATTCCGGTAAAAAGTATGATTCCTAGTATTGAAGATGGTATTGAGAATGTAGAAAATGAGGAACTAATATTTAATGTTAGAAAAACTACAACTTAACTAATTTCAAATCATAATTTTTTAAGTAAATTTAAAAATACTGATAATTTTAAAAAAACCTATTGAAACCTTTCAAAAGGAACATAATGATTTAGTTTTTTTTAAAGCCGATAAAGGCAATGCTACAGTAGCGGCTAATCCTAATGATTATATCAAAACTGTTGAAAACCTTTTAAAAATGATATGCTTTATTAAAACATCAAAACTAGTCTTATTTTAATCACTGAAAATAAATGCAATGATATTGCTATTAGATGGAAAAAGAAAAGGCTTATTAATGAACAAACGGCATATAAATTAAAATTACATAACAGTGTTGTTGCCAAAGCTTATGCTCTCCCAAGGGTTCATAAACCAAATTCAAATTGGAGACTGATTATTTCTACAGTGGGATCTCCTACTTATAATTTAGCAAAATAAATTTCTAGTATTTTAAAACTAATCTCTTAACAAACAATTGCGTTTGTTAAGAATAGTTAAGATCTTAAAGAAAAATTGAAAAATAGAAAAGTTCCAAATACAAACTCTATCGTTTCACTTGATGTAATATCTATGTTTGATAGTATTCCAATAGACCTTGCTATAGATTGCATAGAAGAAAAATTAAACCTAAACAAGAATTTAACTAAAATAACTAAAAATGAGTTTTAAATTGCGACTAAAATGATTTTAAATTATACAGTTTTCTCTTTTAATAATAAATTCTACAAACAAATTTCAGGTTGCCCTATGGGCTCTCCTCTATCACCTATTATTTCATATTTAATCATAGAAGACGTTTAAAATAGTGCTCTTAAAAATTTAAGTTTTACACAATTCTTTACAAACGTTATGTCGACGATATTCTTACTATTGTTCTGACTGACAAAATAGATGAACTTTTAAACACTTT
>JAAAKG020141309.1:0-11306 GCA_010014905.2 Druon quercuslanigerum | reverse complement strand
GGGACTCACGATAAAAAAGCACCCCGATTCTTATACTTATTGTAATATATAGAATGCCTATTTTTTTCTATAAATTGTTTATAAATTTTATAAATTGTATTGTTCTACTAGGCAAGTCATTGTCAATATAGTTTGAAAAATAATAATAGAAAAACGATTTCTTTCTGACCATAAATATCTGCAATGTACATTCGTTTATAAAATAAACGAATAGTGATGCATGGCAACATTTTTCCAAAATGTGCATTTGTTCATATAGATTATTTATTTATAAAATAAACAACTATTGCTGGTTTGTAAATTTTTTTTTAGAAAATATCATTGTAAATATAATTTCAGCAAGGTGAGAGGAAAAAAACGATTAATTTTTGTTTAAAAACGTCCAAAATGTGAATTTTTTTTATATAATTTGTTTATAAAATGAACGAATATTGATAGTTGGCAAATTTGAGAAAACATCATTCGAAATATCATTTTAGCAAGTTCAGAAGAAAGAACGATTTCTTTTTGATTAAAAACGCCTAAAATGTGCATTTGTTTATATAATTTGTTCATAAAATAAACAACTATTGATACAAGGCAAAATTTTTTTAGAAAACATCACTGGTAACATAATTGCAACAAGGCAGAAAGAAAAAACGGTTTCTTTTCGACTAAAAACGGCCAAAATGTAAAGTTGTTTATATAATTTGTTTATAAAATAAACAAATAACATTTGATGTTAAGTTTAAATATTCACGTATCATCCTCACAATAAAAGCAAGCGATTTCAAAGCAGAAATACACGTTGAAGCCGAATAACCCTTAATGTCGAGTATTTGTTAATACAATTTGTTTATAACAATTAACTATGCAAGTTAAGAATTTTTTTATATTTCTTATACTCCTGTGCACTAAATTCAAGGGACGAGAAGTTTAATAAAAATTCTGTCTAGAAGATAAAAAATGAAATTAGAAAAATCGACATTTTTTTCGATGTTTGAATTAAAATAAAAGTTAAATAAACAAAAAATAATAAAAAATCTACTCTCACCATTTTCTGAAAAATTTAGTCCTGAATTTAAAAAAAAAAATTCTAAAATCTGTGCATAATGGCGTTCTAAATGTCATTTTGAACCTCGTTTTCCGATTTCACCCCAGTGCGACGGTCCGAGCCAATAGAGTCAACTTTCTGAGGTTGTCGATATGGACCTCTTATTTTAGCCTTCTAGAGATAGTCGCTTCAGCCATATTCAAGAGCTGTCCTATAGTCGACCCTCCAATGTGGTTTGTCGGCAAATTTATATTGCTAAACACATCTTCCATTTTTCTTCGTGCGAATACTGTGATACTTATTATGAATGATGCTCAATAAAGAAAGAAAAAAATATTTCGCTATGTATTCAGATTTCATTTCCAGTTTTAATTAAGCTTAGTATATTATAAAACTTGCCAAAGAGTTCTAAAATTGATTAATGCGTTTTTGACAGAAAACGCAGATAAAAATAATGGAATAGATATAATCTTTTTACGGGTCTAATACCAATGGTTTGGTGTTAAATACAGCAGAGGTTGCTGATCAGTTTTCTGATAAGTAGATAAACTAATATATCAATTGGTAAAGCCCCACAAATGCAATAAGAAGATTGCTGGTTCAAATCCAGCCAGCAGTGAATTGTTTGGAGCTCATTATTCTGACGCTTTTAATTAATTTCGCGTAATAAAAATATCTGCGATATAGCAGTTCTTCTAGTTATCAGCAATCTAACATGCAGATGGATACATCTGCTCTATTCAAAATCAAAGCACTTTATAAATTTATAAAATTTATAATTTATAAATTTATAAAGTGCGATAGTGCACAAGTGCATGGGTAAAGTAAGTGCACAAAACAAGTTAAGTATATTAGCTTAAATCCAATCCGTCTTGCACGAGTAAACAGAAGTTTCTTTCCTGTCGGTCGTTATAGTAAAGTTTCTTTCTCTTCTTCTTCATTTTCAACGAGTACGAGCGCGCGAAATGTTTAGCCGGAAACGGGGCAATAGTTCGAAATTTGTCGGGTCCAGAGGTAGTTGGCTGAAGCCCTCGAGGGTAATCGCATTACAGCCCTCGTGTATAGCTCTCATTACACCCCTGGCAATACTCCATCACCTAGAGGGTGAGGTAGTGTCATTAAACCAAGGATTCTGAATTGTATACTCTTCTAGAGCTACAAAATCTTCTCAAAGTACCACAACACTAAAAGTGTGTCGTAAAATGACTCGCATTCAAGAATAATTGTGCTTTTGTAAAATGCAGAACAAGCTTCTCAGTTCATTCAATATCCTTCTTAATTATAAAAGGATCTTCTCGAAGTTGTTGCCACATTACTTCACGTGTCATATTACTTCATTAAACATATTACGTCGTGAGCTATATCACCTAAATAGACTACTTTAACCAAAAACATAGACAAGCTGTTTAAAACGAAATTATTGCTAGACAAACAAGGAGGGTTTTTTTATAATGAATTCATCTTTCTTCACTGTTCTCAATAAATTTTCCCCTTTTCACAATTTTCTCGTTTTTTTCGCTTAATTTCCAAATTTAATAATAGAACTCAATATGAAAATTAAACTATTTTTATTTAAAAGGTAATTATTTTTGGTATGTGAATATTCTCGTTTGGTTAAAAATCCTACTATGTGGTTAAAACTTTAATTATGTTTTTGAAAATTGAAATATTATATTAAGAAGTCATCGTTAGTTGGTAAAAAACACAACATTTGCTAAAATTTTAACTACTTTTGGTAAAAATATCATATTCTGTGCTTAAAAGAATGCAACTGTTTGTTGAAACATTAATCGGTTTTTCTTTAAGGATTAAACTCTTTTACTAAAAAAGTGTCAATTAGGTTAAAAAATTTAGGCTTTTTGGTTTTAAAAGCAACTGTTTGGTTTATTACTGATCGGCACTTGCTCTGCAATCGACGGTTTTGTTGAGATATTTTTTTTTTTCGAATTCAATTGTTTTTTTATTAAAAACTGAAATCGTCCTTTGTGAAAATATCGTCTTTTAAATGTTTCTTTGAGAATTGAGCTTTTTCGGTTAAAAATTAAACAACTTGTTGGGAAGTTGAAGCACTTTGTAAACAATTTTTTTTTAATTTACCTTTTTGTTTGAAAACTTAACTATTTGACTATTTGACTTTTATATTTTTGGTCACAAATTTATGCTTTAAAAGTTGAAAATTTCATTTATTTTCTTAAAAAGTCATCTTTTTTGGTCGAAAATTCAACTGTTTGGTTGGTTCAAAATTGAACTGTCTGCTAAGAAATTTCTTTTTGTGTTTTTGGTTGAAATTTCATCATTTCCTAGGCTGAAAATGATGTTTTTCGTTAAAAATGTACCGGTTTTAAACTTAAATTTAATCTGTTTTATTCAAAAATTTGACTCTTTTTATTGGAATCTTATTAGTTTTAAAATTAAAACATTTGGTTGAAAATTCGTCATTCTTTTTGATTGCAAATGTAACTGTTTTGTAAAAAATTAATTTTATTGTTTAAAATTAAATTATTTGGTTGGAAATTCATCTTTCTTAAATTTACATTAACTTTTTTCTGAATAATTCATCTTGTCGGTTTTAAAAGGCAACTGTATTCTAAATAGTTCTATTTTTTAGCTTGAAGAAAATATCATAATGCAAATTCGTCTTTTTTGGTCGAAAACTAATTCTTTTTGTGTGTAGGAAATATTTTTTGGTTAAAAAATCATAAATATTTTTTTTCAAATAAGTAAACTTCGCCTTATAACCTTGAAAATTTAAAGTAGTGAAAGCTTGCGTCTATCGAATGAAGTCGCACAAACATTTTGTTTAATAAATGTTGAGGGGTCGCTCGTATTTATGACCTAACAGTTTAAAAATTTGCCAAAACTACAGCACAACTTTGAAAGAAATTATTGTTCTATAATCCTGCGACGAGAAAACTTTTTAAAAGCATCCCTTTTGAATAATCAATCGAAGAAGTTACCTCTTTTCTTTATTAAATGTAAAAATCGTTTATTCTTAAAATAAAGAGATTTAAATAAATGCAGACGACATCGATGTTATCCTAAGATAGACTTTATATCTAGGTGAAAGTAATTTGGAATGGGAGACCGGATTCCAGCAAAGGGAAATTATACTTTATTCAGTATTTGCATTGAGAAGATATTGGATGTGAATCTTTATCGAAAATTAAATTCCTTATGGAGTTGACAAATAGGGCGGTTCAAAAAAGGCAATGTTGGAATTACGTTTAAAGGAATGGCTAATTCTGTGAGGTTCATAAAGACAAATCTGCGTGTGTCGCGGGCACAGTCTCATCGGACGCTGCGCGCGCGGCTTGCGGGTACGAGCGCGCCTATGGAGCGCGTCTATTAAATCTCGTGATTCGTGCTCGGATATTTATTCTTTGCATTTGGAATACTTGAATGAAACTTTATCAGAAAGATCTCTTTTAGATCAAAGTATTTATATGTGTCTTTATGATCTACATTTTCTACTTAATTAATGATAGTTAAAGATTAAGTTGCTCAAAGCTCTGTAGGTTTTGAGGTACACATTCTCATCGTGACACTTGCGCTTCACGCTCGATTTTTGACACACATTCGTAAATGCATATTTTCTGAACCACCTTCAAATAAATAAAAAACTGCAAACCTGTTTTGATCTACAAGTCTTATTTTATATTTTTTACGTCTCTCGTGTCTTTTGGCGCAATATTGGAATTTTCGATTTTCTGCATAATACTTACGACAAATAAAAACAAAATTACGAGTACTATGGGAAAATGGTTGAAAGACATTTTGTAAGATTTTTCAAAAGTTATTATTTCTCTTTCAGACTTTTCTTTTGTATTTTGTGTCGTTTAACCATTCTAATACTTTCTCACACATAAATTATGAGAATTTAATAAATTAATACAAATTTGCACTTCTTTTTTGGGTGGATGATTTTTTTCTATCAATTTCTTTTCGGATCTTTTGTTGTTTTCCAAAAAATTGTTGATTTTTATTTTTAATGTCATTTTTGTGATTAAAACCAAAACTACGTATCCTATCAAAAAGTGATTCATGGCGTAGCTCTTTCTCGGGTAAACAAGTTTTGTTGAATCATGTTTTTTCGTAACTTCTGTCGTTTTACCACAGATTTTAATTTTTTATTTTAAATTTTATTTTCAAGAATAACACAAAAAGTACGCGTCATATGAGGAAGTGATTATTAACGAATTTTTAGATCTCGTTTGGTGTCACATTTTTTGTTATTCATCTTTTTTCGTATCTTGCATAGTTTGTCCAAAAAATGGAATTTTTGATTTTTCATTATTTTTTATACAATCAAAATTTAAATTTTCGATTTTTCAAGAAAATCCAAAAAAATTCTATGATAATCTTGAAATTGCAATTGCAATTTTTTTCTTTTGTTGACTTTTTTCATATCGTGCGGTGTTTGGCTAAGATTTTGATGTTCTGTTAATTAAAAATTTTGTTTAAATGATATAACTCTAAAAATTTTCTTTTTTTCTTAAAAAGTCTTAAAGGTAAATTATTGTTCGTACTTTATAATAATATAAATATCCGTCCAGAGAATTTTAAATATCAGAAAAAATTGCTCTCAAAAATTTTCAAAATGCCCTCACTTTTTGAATATTCATCCAAAATGACTGGTTAACGAACTTGTCCTTTCCATAAGAACCTAAAAAACGTGTGCCAAATATCGATTGGATCCGTTCATTTTGTCTAGAGTTATCGTGTTTACGGACGGACAGACGGCCGGACAGACAGACTCCATCGTAAAAAATTGATTTTCGGATTCACGAGGTCTTAAACTTGGAGATCCGTTGAAAAAGTGTGGTGTGCAAATTACAGTGACTTCTTAAAAAGAGTTCCTTAATTGTGACATATGCATTGTATTTTTATTTAAAACCTCTGTCCTAAACCCCTTCTAACTTGACCCTAAAATCACCCTCTAAACCAGGATCATGTATATAATATTATCTGCAAATATTACTTCGATGTGGTTTTTTCAATATATAATTTGTAATGGTTAATTTTAAAAGTTGCATCTAGTTTCTTAATAATTATTAATAGTTTTTTTCGTTGTATTTTATGCATTGAAAAATGTACTTTTACAAATATTCTGCAAGAAGTAAAAGTTCCTATTAATAAAAAATCGCAATAGCTCTGATGTGACTTCTCATTGTTTGCCATTCTATTTTGGACTGGAATTAAATTAAATTTTTATGATAAATTAATCGAATAATGTTTAATTTATCAGTAGATTATTTGATTATTGTTGCGAACATTATATTTCTCACAGCCCATCTTCCGTCTTTCAGTTGTCAATACTGTTTTCTGCCTAATTTTTTATTTAGGACGTAATTTTTTATTAAAATTTTAGTTGGTTTAAGATCGTCTGATCTGGGTCTGACCAAAAGTGTAACGTTTTTTGCTTGGCCCCAGGTCAGATCGTATGATGAGCCGCTAGTTATTGACTAGTCAGGTACAAGTTAATGTCAAACTAGCTTCTATTTGAGGGCTACTTAGTCGCTGGCTTGACTCCATTTATTTTTTAATGACTATAAAAAAATTCTTTATTATAAGTGTATTAAGCTGATCAGCGCTAAACCTGGACAGGATTCGAATGTCAAGGTGATAAGCTAAAAGTCTTTGTTCAATAGTGTGAATATCTTATTTTCTATCATTTTAGACACGATGTTACTGTTTCAAAATATGTCCCAAAAAAATTGGCTAATCGAACTTAGAATTTTTTTATCCTATATAGCTGGACAACGCCAGTCTTGGGCTAGGCCTTCCAAACAGAACATTACATTTTTCTTGGCTTGCTGATCAGCTTCAGTTCTAAGCTAGATCAGAGCTTCCAGACTAGATAAGATATGAAGCGATTTATCTAAGTGAATTAATTGGAAATAACCTGAACCGTTAACGGCAACTTCATTAAAGCGCATAATACTGCTTTATTTCACACCAGATTCTACTGGGTTACGATTACGTGATTCGACAATTGGATGGACAAAAGTTTCACAGTCCCCTGTTCAGCATTCCGCACGTACTCGACAATAAAGTGACCGCTCTATGTGACTTCTAGTTCTCTCACTCCCCTGAGGAGAAACTCGAGGTAATGGCAAGTAAAGTGTGTAACAATAATGACTTTAATCATGAAATAGAAAACAATATACATCTTTCAAAAAAATTTACTTTTAAGTTCTAAACAGGTCAAAAATAAAGAAATTGTACATAAATAATTTGAAATACGTGTATAGTCGCAAAAGTCGTACTTTAGTTTTAAAAATAAGTAGAAGTTTGTAGAGGTATAGCTTTTAAAACAGGTGCCAAAAATCTTGCTGGCAGTGGACCGTAAAACATTCAAATTTCATGCATTTGATCTTTGACATCCTTGGTTTTCATATCAGTGCTGGTAGAAAAACTTGAAACTTGGATGAAAACTTTTTGGTTTTTATTGTAATAATATAATTCTGCAGGTATGGGGCCATCCATACATCAAGTAAATAACCCATCTTTTTTCCATTTTTACCCCTTGCACCTCCCACCCTTTCATGTGTAACAGTTTGTAACAAAGTTGTCTGGACTCCCACACCTCCGCCTTGCGTTAGGCCATTTTTTCATATGTAATATTGTATTTTCAGAGAATAATTTTTGAAGAACGAGACAAAATCTGCCTTAGCCTGGAGTTGAAACCTAAACTCCACTATACATGAGTGGAGTGATAACCATATACGCCACCGAAGCCTCAGAAGACTCTTTCATGTTCTCTACAACTACTTCTGTACAGGGGAAAACTATACTATACTATAGTACTAAAAAACGCGGACGTAAACATCTTTAAAGGGTAATAAAATCATCCCCTATAAGAGGATAGCTATGGTGAACGGGAAAAGAGCTGCTGAGGTCTCGGTGTAATTTTTCAACGCCACTCATGGATGGTGGGACTCCCGCTTCAAATCCGAGCTGAGAAAGATTTTTCTTGTTCTTCCAAACTTATGTTTCCAAAGTAATCGTTTTAACATTGAAAGATGTATTGATCACAAATTTAATAACTTAGACGTTGACAAATTTGAATTTTAATATCATCCTCATAATATAAATTCCCCATGTTTTATTTAAAAAAATTTAGTCACGTTTCACTGGACAGACTTGAATTACTATATTGAGAAAAGAAGACAATTTGAGGTATGTACCAGTAATTAAAAACAAATGTTTAAAAAAGAAATTCTTCATGTAAATTTGTCTACTCCATGACATGTCATTATGAATGAAAAAACATGATTGTTGAATTGTGATAAAACATGGCCAAGTTTTCGGGGAAAACATTTCCTAGAACTTTTTTATTTTCAATTTTTAAAATAATTTAGTTATATTCAAATATCGCTATTTGCTAAAACAAAGTTTTCTTTAAAAAAAATTGAATAATCATTTAGGCTATAGAAAATTTAAAATTATTAATTAGAAACAGTTGAGTTGAAGAAAATTTTTTCGACACAAAAATAAGACCGTGAATTATTAAAGATTAAACCATTTTTCAAAAAATTGGTGAGAAGCGATAGTAATAAGAATTTAAATTGCAAAAAACAAAAAATTATAACTACATTTTTGGCAATTTTTGACATTTTTTTCATTAAAAATTATGTTTCTTATTTGTAGTCACAAATTTAGTAATACATGTTATTTTAATTCTTAAGATTATAAAAAACTATATTTCATACATATGGTTTTTAGCACGATCAATACATTAATAAGAAGTTACTGAAAATGTTTGAAAAAATTACGTGACATAGGCGTTGGCATGGGGCTGTTTCTCACAACAATGTTACGTCAAGAAGGGGATAGGTAAAATAGTAGCAAAAAATGTTATACGTAACTTATGAATAGATCCTTACATAAGGTTCTAGATATTTTTACTTTCTCTTTAATTTGTTCTCAAAGGTAAAAGATAAGATCATTACATCCAAGGATCTGATTTCACATTCAAAACTGAGTAAAAAAGTATTGTCAGAGAAATAAACAAATTGAAAACTGCGTGCTCTATGGTGGCTTTTGTACAGCAGAAGCTGTTATTTCGACATGAAGGTTAATAAAACGTTTTTACATGCAACAATAAATTACAAATAATTCTGTGTTCCAGTATATTGTTTAAAATTCATAAGAAAACAAGAATCAATTATGAATTTTTCAAGTTGAGTAATTTTAAGCCACTCTTATGGGCCCCCAAAGAAAATCCTGTAAGTGACAAATTTAAATTTTACGTAATATTTCGATTTATTGACGCTATTTTAAAGTTAGAAAAAAATCATTGATCGGAAATTTGGGAATACCCAGTTATTTTTTAACTAATATTTAATTGTTTAAACAATATAAATTTTTTTTAGTTTACTCGTGAAATGAACATATTTTCCAGACTTTATGACTTATCTAACTAATGATAAGAATTAAATAATTTGTTTAAATATTCTTGCAATGATTTAAATAATACGTATTTGTTCATGTATATATTTTCCCTAACAATAGCGGGAAAAAATTTTATCTTACTAAATTTTCGAAAAATTTTAATGTTTCTAAGTAAAAATTTGTTTATTATGAATAAGAGTAAAGGTTTAGGCAAATTTAAATTGTTTAAGAAAATTTGAATTATTTTAACAATTAAATATTAGTTAAAAATTACTGGGTTTTCTTAAATTAATAATTATTTACTTTTTTTAACTTTTAAAAAGCGTCAATAAAGACAAAAATCTTTTCAACATATCGCGTTTACATCATTTAAGTCATTGCCAACCTAGTATATACTGATATACAATTTTGAAATAAAGTTAGGAATTTATTATTACATTGCTGGGTTTTAAAATCTTTACTGTAATCTACTGTACACACGTAAATGAATAGATGTTATAGGGGTGAGTGAAGGATGAGACACGAGAACAGCTATAAGGTTACAGGAAACTCGGAATTGTAAAGATGAAAGGCCAGAAGCTCAGTATGGTTGGGTAACCAGAGTTAGAGGTCCTGATAACATGAGTGAATCTATCTTTGGTTGAAAATTCAACTCTTCTGAGTAAAAATAATTCGACTTAAAAAAGTTTTCAATGCCCCCCCCCCCCCGCCCTCTAATGAGGACAAAGGCAAGCGTTTTCTAAGCCTCGCACCTGGCAGCAAGGGACTCTTTTTTATGTCTTGAAATTCAACTCAAGACAGGGGCAACATTATCTCAAAAGATTTTTAAGAATTCCGAGGGTCATTTATAATCTTCCTTAAATTTTACAGAATTTTTATAATATTTATATTTTCTGTATTTATTTTTTATGCAATAATAAGCTTGTTTAGATGCAATAGTTATGTTCTTTGGATGGCGAATCTAAAAATGTTGTTCCTTTTTTAAACTTTATAAGGCAAATTTTTATATGCTTGTGGTTGTTGAGACTGACATGTACCAACTTTTGAATTTGCAAATTATTTATTACAAGATTAAAATTTTGGTCTGTTGATAAATTTTAACTTTTAGTCGTTCTATATTTTATGGAGAGGTCAAAGTGTGAAGGGCAGTAAAACCTGAATATATGCTTTTTTCTTAGAGAAATTCCGTATATTTATGAAAATTTACAAGAATGCTTATTGTCTTAAGGCAATTTCGAATTTTAGTAGTCGAATTCAAGTCGAACCAAGTTCAACACAAGTCGAAATATTTTCACTCTAGATAACAGGTTAAGTACTAAACCAAAGGAAAAAATTGTTCTCTCCGTTTTTAAAATTTTTTTACTAGGCTACTAGTACGGAATTTTCCGTAAAGTAAGGTCTAACTGAGCTGGTAAAGAATTAGTCATATGGAAAATTCCGTAACCGTGGACGAAGTTAGACAACTTTGAGAACGTTTCTTGATAATAAATTTCAACAAAGTTTGCGAAAGATGGTCCAGCAACTGTATGGGTTCAAAAATCACTTGATAAGTGAAAATTATTTTATATTTCAGATTTCAAACATTTTCTTCCCTATTCCCTTCTTTTCCTCTTTTTAGGTAAAATCTGTTTCCCTCTCTTTTCAAGACACTTCTCCTCTTTATTGTTTTTCGTTTCAATTCAAATTGAGTTGATAAAAACTTATAAGAAAAACCAATTATTTTTGGTTAACAGGAAATTATTTCTAGTTCAAAAGTCTAGTATGTTATTTTTCTTAATTGTTGATCTTAGGTTTATTGACCGGGAAATATTTAATTATGAATTTTAGATGTTAATTTTGTTTGTCTACTGGTCTATATCAATATTATTAAAATATTGAT
>JAAAKG020141308.1:0-11892 GCA_010014905.2 Druon quercuslanigerum | reverse complement strand
TTAGAGAACCTTTTTCTCTAGAGGTACCGGTCCCACGACTCTCCGGAGATGAACAACTCCCTTGCTAAGGCTAGTGTTCAACGCATGGGCCACCGAGTTGCTTCCAGAGTGCAAGGCGGGAATCGAACCCGCAAGCCGACAGAGTAGGTCCAAAGCCCCCTTTTTGCGCTTTAGCCCCCACGATCATCGTCCCACTCTGCTAAAGATAAGTTTATTGGATCATTAACTATCAAATATTATTGTAGAAAATTAAATTGCAATTTATTTAACTATAGGAGACATTTGAAATATTTAAAATGTCATTGAAAATTGCACTATTCTGCTCGTTTTGGATGGGGGGAAGGGGGGTCTTTCCATTACGTATCTCATTACGACTATTTTCAAGAATTTTTCAAATGCAAATTTCATAAATTTTTTTTTGTAGTTTAGTAAAATTTTCAAATTTGGTAAAATGTCGCTGGAATGGAGTAACTTTTATATTTATTGCTATTAAAATTCAGTTTGTTAAGAACTCTCGATACGTATAGCCATATAGGCGTATCATTGACTTTCTAAATTTGTCAAAATTTTTACCGCAAAAATGAAAACTGCAGGATGGAAATCCAGGAAATTCAAGCATTCTTCTCAAAGATAAGTTAATTGGATTATTTACTATCAAGACAAAAATTGTGCAACCAAAAAAGATCTACAAATTTGTTATAAATAACTTTTTGATAGAGACGTGTAGTTTTTGTTTTATTCGTAAAAACATTAACAATAAAAAACATTTTTCACAGCTATAGCAATTTCAAAATCCAAGAAAGAAACGAAAATTAGCACTATCAGCCAAACAACGCAATATACGAAAAAAAGTTAATACGAGAAAAATGGGTTTCTTTGCATACCCTACAAGATTGTCGTAGTGACTTTTTGAATTTTTTTGAAAAATCGAAAATTTACATTTTTATTGCACAATAAATAATAAAAAAATTCCATTTTACGGACAAACGATGCAAGATACGACAAATTATGATTGAAAAAAAATTTGTACTCAAAAAAGATTTAAAATTTTTTCATGGGCCACTTTTTGAAATAATACATTTCTCAGGGTATCTGCGAATAAAGATTATTATCTGAATAAGCAGTCCCGGGTCGAGGTAAAGAATTTAATATAACGAATTTTTAAATTATTCTGCAAAGTTAATATAATATTTAATGTAATATTTAATCTAATAGAATTTTCTTTGTATATATACATTAATTACATGTTACATTCTTATTGACAATGTGACGTGAAAGCGCAAATCATTTCAATAATTATTTGCAAATTTATTATATGTATATGTTCCCAAAACGACTTAGATACTATTTGCCCCCTTTTTCAGATAGTTGGAAAAAATCTTTCTGATTGTATAATGTATTAGCAAGGTACAGAAATGTACGCTGAAGTAAAGGAATTTCCTTCTTCATTTGAAATCAAATACAAATTCAGTTATTTGTATATAAAGAACATATAACACGGAACGCAAAGCGCGCTCAAACTTTTGGGTTTCTATTATACGATAAACAGAAACGAGCGTGGAGCGCGAGGTGCACATGATTTTTAAACTAAATATCGAGCGCGAAGCGCGAGTGTCTTGATGAGAATGTGTTCCCTAAGATTCCGCAAGAAGCTTAAGTAAATTAGTTCTTCTCTTTATGTAAAACTGACGTAATTGAACCAAAAGCATGTCATAACGATGAAGCTTACTAAGGGATTAGCTATATTGGCCTGCGAAGCGTGTAATAGCGAGCACACCAAGTCCGAAAACCTAGAGGAACCGCGTGTAAAGCGAGAGGAAAACGTAATCGAGCGCGAAGCGCGAGATCCAATAAGTGTGCGCTATAGGCGCGCTTAAAGTTGCGAGCCGCGCGCGAGGCGCGCGATGAGAATGATCGTAAAACCCCAACAATTTGAATTAATATTCCGATTAAGGTAAACTATGCAAGATGAGAAAAAAGATAAACAAACAAAAATTGTGCACTTAGAAAGGTTTACAAATTCGTTAATAATTACTTTTTGATCTGAAGCGTAGTTTTTGTTTAAATAATGAAAAATGACATTACAAATAAACAAGTTTAGTCTTTGGGCAAATTTTTAATTTGATGTACATACAATTAATTTTCTTTATGTAAAAACAAGGTTGAACGAGGAAATATGGTGGTGATCCTTGATACGGATTAGGTTTACTTGTCCTACTTATTTATAGCACCTAAATGAAATTATTTTTCTTTGCAGCACGTCGAAGGGTATCCGCCGGTTGTAAATACTCAGTTAATAGGCATTGATTTAGCTATTAGATGAAATATCTGTTGTGTTCATGGAAGAATCAAGTTTTTTGTACGAATTCTTGTACTTCATTCTGGGAAAACTGGATAAGCAACCTGAAACTAAACGTATTTTGAAATGTGAAAATAGCTTTATATATTACATTCTCATCAGAGAAGATATTAAATTTGTGTAAACCCCCCCCCCCCGTTTTTGTAAAATGGCCACGTTTTGAGACCCACTAAATACGAAAAACAGGTGTTTACGAATGTTTATGGTATAGTTTATATATATATATATATATATATATATATATATATTATATTTTTATTATTATTATATGTATTATATTATATTCTTATATTATTATATTTTTGAGACCATTTTTTTTTAAGATTCAAACATTTTCTGTACAGATACTCGTATTATTCAAAAAGACGAACATTTTACTAGAGCGACTTTTTTGATAAAACCAAAATTCACCAGATTTATAGCATTTATAAAATTCGAAAAAAAAACACGAAAATGAACATTTTAAGCCAAATAATGCACGATATGAAAAAATGTCAAGAAAAGAAAAATGTTACTTATTGAATTTTCTTGCAAAATCGAAAACTTAAATTTTGAAAGCATAAAAAAATAATGGAAAATCAAAAATGATATTTTACGGTCAAACTATGCCCGCTGCGTGGGAACATTCTCATCAAAACATTTGTCTTTGAATTTCTTTTTCATCTCGTGTCTGGGTTTTTTAAAAGATTTACTTTTTTATGCTTTTGATGATTTGTTTCATGATTAAAACAAAAAGCAGAACTATCAAAACATTATTCATGAGAAATTAATTCATTTTTACATTCGCATCAGAGAAGGTATTAGATTTGTGTAAAATTTGACCTGTCACCCCATTTTTGTCAAATGTCCACGTTTTGAGATGCCCTGAATCCGAATAAACAGGTTTTTATGAATGTAGTTGTGTGTCTGTCTCTCAGCTCGTTCGTTAATTAGTGTATTTGTAAATTTTTAGTTTGTTAGCACGATAATTTTCGAAAGAACTATCAGATTGGATTTTCATTTCGTATATTTTTTAGTATCAACGAATTTTGAATGTTTTTGAGACAACATTTTTTCAAGATTCAAACATTTTCTGTACGGATATTCACAGTATTCAAAAAGATCCACGATATGAAAGAAAGTCAAGAGAAGGCAAATTACGCTTTTTGAATGCCCTACAAGATTATCATAACCAAATATATAATCGAAAATTCAAATTTTATCAGCATAAAAAATAATGGAAAATCAAAAATTACATTTTTTAATTTAATAATTTTGTAGTACTTCAAAGATTCTCAATTATGTAAAATTGTTTAAAAACTGCTGATGGTTGGTGACCTTCTTTGCATTAAACACCAACCAGCTATGATTCTCGGTTGAAACTAATTTTAGCAAGTTATTAGGAGGTGAAGCAATAGGGCACCACAACTGCGATGTAGAACACGATGCGATAGAAAATTCAATTGAGAAAGTTTATGTCACTGAGGTTACCGATATCATATAGAAGTTGAAAAACAGTAAAGCGGCTGTGCAGACAATATGTGTGACGTTTAAATCGTGAAAATTAAATTGGAAATGAGCAAATTCATATTTTAAAAAAGGGCAGAAGTTGCAATAAAATGTTTAATAACAAAAGTTTTTTTTAAGAATGCACTTTGAGGAACAAACTCGAGTGAGAAGCACGAGATACGTGATAAAATTGTGTTCTTTAAAGACGAAGGAGCTTTAATAAAATAGAATTCACTATCACCAAATTACTGTTGTCGATATTTTGACCTTTAGTTCTAAAAAGATCTTGCACAAGTGTGTGGAATATATACAGACCAAGCGTGGAGTGAGAGGTAAATACATTATCAAGATTTTGTATTGATAAATTAATGTCAAACAATTTTTGATTTTGTACAGATTTAAAACTAGGGCAATATATATAAATACATGTATAATTGTCAAAATTGAATAATTTGAAATTAAAAGGGTTTAAAATTGAGAAATATTAAATTAGAAGCTTTCAATATTAAAAAATTTTAGAATATATTTTTTTTTAATTTGACAATTTCATTGAAAATTGAAGAACGAATGATTTCAGATTAAAATTGAAGAAATAAGACACTTTTAAAATGTAGGCAAAATGTTCAAATGAAATTTAAAAATACGAAATCATTAAGAGCATCAATAAGAAATTATTGTGCAATATTAACAGATAAATTTTCAATATAAATCTAAAAAATTTTAGGGTGAAAGACGAAGAAACCTATAGGTATTTTAACTAAGTGAAAAATACATTTTTCTGATTGTTATTATAAGAGTTATAAATCTTTGAAGAAGAATGTATCTGCTCAAAACCTAACTAAATGCTTATTTTTACGAATAATGAATAAAACGTGTTTTTTTAACATGATGGTATTTAAATAAAAAACGAAGAATTTGATATATTATGTACCAATTTAGTTAAATTATTCTAAAAACGTTAAAAAGTAGAAGCTTTCTAATTGCAAACTTTCAAAATTATTAAATTCAAACTTGAAGCGTTAAAATATTCAACAATTTCAAACTTAGTTTAAAAATAAATAATCCCAAACTTCGTTTAAAAATGAAAACATTCTTGAATTATGATCTTGAAACAAAGTAATTAAAAATGACTAATTTTCAAATTGTGCATCATGATTTTTAAAATTAAATTATTTTAATCTAAAGTACAAAATTAGCACCGGAAAAATCAAGGGGGACAACTTCATGTTAAAGACAATTTTATAAGATGTCAAAATGCAGGGTTGGCCGAATTTTGTTTTTTCTTAATTTCAACGTAATACAAGGCTTTTAGGCCTTAAAGCATGTTCATGTTAGAAGTAGTTCATCCTGAAAACTTAAGCTACAATACAAAAATTATCCAGCTATCGCACGCGTATTGAAGTTTTAAACGGCGATGAGCCCTACATCTAAGTACTTTAGGCTGTTACTCTTGGTGGTTCGGAACCCACCTTAAACTGTAGGTCCCCCTCCCACCACCAAGTAAGTGCGTGGGAGGTGTGTTAAGGAATATGAAGAAGGTGCAAGAAAAATGTAAACCCTTAGGGGACACATTATAGAAGCTTCCATTAATAACTTATCTTTAGCGCAACTGTTGAATATTCTAGCTTGACACCATTTAATTTTCGCGTTCATAACTTTGACAAAATTTAAAATGTAGAATTAATTTTAATATATAATACTATTTTTAATTAAAAAATATTTTAACAGTGTTCGCAAAGTTTTTATGCTTTGTATTTTATGAAAACGTATTTAGAACTTTTTCCAGATAGTTTAATAATATAGATCTAGAAGTTGTGCATGTACATCCGTCAAACCGAAAATTTTTTTAATTACATTTTTCAAAATGCAGAATTAAATTTTGTAGTGATTGTATCTATTTTAAGGTATAATTCTACAGCTATTCTGAAGAAATTATTATAATGGAAACATTTATTTTTAATACAACTAGACGAAAAACACAATCTTACAGCAGCATAATCCGTGTGGCAGTTTTATAGTTCCAGACTATCATGTTTGTATATGTAATTGAAAAATTATTTATAAATGTAGTAATAAGAGAATTTTAGGGTGGTTTAATTTAAATAAATGCTTTAAATGGTTATGAAAAATATTTCGACATTACATAAACTATTCATATTGTTAACACCAAACAGTTAATAGGACTAATTCTCTGGTTAACAAAAAGAATGAATTCATTGTTTTTTTTCTTGAGTTTTTGTGTTGGTGAGGAATATTTTTTAGGAAACTTTTACTATACGTTAGGGTTAATTTGTTATCAATATTTCAACTTATATATTAACATGTAAGTTGCAAATCAATCAAAATGATAGTAATATTTTTCGTTTAGTTTTCGTTTAGTTTAGTTGAAAGTCAGTTTAACGATCTTCGCAAGGTAATTTTTAGACCTTTTCTGTATGCATAAGCCTTTTAATCAAGAATTTCAAAATATTTGAATCTTCGCATTTACTCATTACGATAGTATTTTAACACTGCTGCTTGGAATTGAACGACTTAATGCAAAATTGAAAAAATAATGACCTCAGTTCTCATGAATGTTTGAAGTTTGAATCGAGTAATTTTCTGACCAAAGAAAATGTTGTAGATGTATGTTGCGACTTGTGGGAGCTGACCGGTGTCGTTAAAAATTGAAGAAGCTCATTGCAATCAATTCTAATCGTGAGTCGGAAAGCTTCGTCGATAATGAACGAAACGTTCATGGAAGTACAGCTATAGCTGTCGTTCAAAGCGAGAGAAAAATTGGGATCGATTGTTCAAGCGGAAAAACGGGTGATTTATTCACACTATTATTCGTATTGAAAACACCTCTGTTGTGTAATACAGATAAGCTCGACGTTTTTACCTTCTCATCCCAACGTGAAGGTATTGCTTTTAAGGGAAAAATCACTTTCGCCGATTGCGTCAAATGTCGACGACAAATTCCAGAAAAAATAATTGTTACGTACGTATCTGTCTGGCTGTGGTCGTCGTTGATTTTGCCTGCATACTGGATCATTTTTGAAAGATTACTGGGCTTGGATTGAGTTTTAGCACAATTTTTAAGGATATGAAAAGAAAAGATGAGTTCGTCAGCTGCTACTTTGGATACCAATTCAAAAAGTTCGTGGTTTGAAAGTTTTGGAGATTATTTTTTGCATGATTTATAAATTTTTAGTACGGTTTTTCATAGTACTCGAAAACCGAACAATTTATCCGCAATATGAAAGAAAGTCAATAGAAGAAAAAAGTTGCTTTTTGAAAGCCCTACAAGATAATCATAACGACTTTTTGAATTTTCATGAAAAATCGAAAATTCAAATTTTGATAGCAAAGAAAATAATGAAAATAAACAATTCTATTTTGCGTATAAACTATTCAAGTTACGAAAAAAAATAAATTGAAAAAAATTTTGCACCCATAAAGGATCTAAAAAGTTGATATCAATCAATTTTTGATTGGAAGCGTAGTTTTTGTTTTATTCGTAAAAAAGAATATGAAAAAAAATTTAATTTGTGGAAAACGACAGATGTTACGAATAAATAACAATAACATTTTATTTCGCAAATTTTTTCTCTTAAATTATATCTACAAATTTTTTTAGGACCACTTTACGCTGGGATGCATATTTTTGTATATACCGTAAAAAAAAATTGCAAAGAAACAAACTAAATTGATGTAAAAACGACACACGATGTTTGTGAACAAAATATTTTTTGTTTATAATAAGATGTCCACTTTTTAAGTTATAAAAATAAGACATTGAAAATATGTCTATTTCAATATGAATACCTATTACCCATGTGGAAAAGTTAATTGGGGCCAGAGTGGGGCACAACTAGATTGTCCAATTAATAACTGGGCTCCAATTGGGCAGCCCAATCACTGTCCAACTAAATCCAAATAAATATTTGTTACTATTTTTTGACGCTTATTTATAAGATTTAAACACTCTTATCATCCACTTATTACTATGGACCTCCATACCAGTCTCTTCTAACAGTCAGCTCAGTCCAGAGTATATACTAACGGTTAGTTGTACCTGAGTCGGTTGGTTGCAAATGAAAATGGTTAGTTCCTAAAGTCAAAAAGCTTCATTGTAAAATGTAAATGTTGAAATGATTTAGCATAATTGGAGATAAAAAAGTGTGATAATTGTGGTTACGGGACTACACACGCCATCTGTAAACTCAAATAACTCTGTTTCATTGTTATATTTCGAAAAGTCGGATTGTGGATTCCTTTGTTTTTAGTTTTCGAGTACAGCAGTTGCAAATTCGGCTTTGGATATACTCTGGCTCAGACCTAAAAGCATCTGAAGTGGTGTTTACAAGTACTTAACTGAGTATGAGAAACAGCACAAGGAAGCCGCACATGTTAACCAATACAGGCGGGGTTTTCAAAATTACAAAATGCTAAGTTTGCAAAAAATTTTCCTCTCTTTATTATTTTTTTAAAGAAATTTCGATTTTAATTTAGAGCTTATATCTAATTCGGAAACCGTTTTATTATTTTAAGCATATGAAAAATATAATGTGTAAAATATATTATAATCTTAACCTAATGTTAAAAGAAAAATTCTGGTGTATGAACAATGTTTATTCCTTAATGGATGCAGTTTATAATAACTTTATCGGTGTAAATACTAACTGACCACAGACGATATTTTATCTCTCTATTGCCCTCTATCGATATAATTGGGGTTTAATTTTGTGGGACCAGACTTTGTTTCTGCAATAGTGCTTACTTTGAGCGTTCTCAGAAAGTAAGTTCAATTTAAGCCCAATTAAGTACAAAATCAAGCATTGATCGGCTTTATCAAAACATAAGTTTTGAGAATTAAAACTTCTGAATAATTGGAAAAGTTTCAGGATTTGTCTTGGGTTGCATCCACTGGCTGTTATAATTAAAATTAATCTGTTAATTAATTTAAAACGTCCACTATAGAAGTTTTGTGGGTATGCCCAATGTAAGCCCAGTCAAAAAGTAAACACTAAATCGGCTTTATCAACATAAGTTTTAATAATTAAAAATTGGGAATAATTGGAAAAGTTCCGATGGTAAATTCCGCCCCACCTACCTGTGTACCGTCTCCCACTACGCGGCTTCCCCTCACGCCATCGTGCTACTGCCACTGAGCTTGTTCAGCGGGGGGCCTTTTCCAGTAGTAGTGGGGGAACGGTACACAGGTAGCTAGGGTGAGATAGTCATCTGCCCAGGAAGCCGACTCTACTTTTCTATATACTTCCTTTCTTCCCTACAAACGGTTGCGTCCACATCTTGAAGAATGAAAAAAAATTAAGTACATATAAATGAATTGCCAATTCCCGGAAATTAAAATAATTATTTTAACCTAATCAGTCTAATTAAATACGTTCATACATAAAAAATATGCAACCAAAGTCTTAAATCTTGAATACCTAAATTCACTACTATATTTTTATATTTAAAAAAAAAGATTCGTTTGTTCCTGAATTCAATAATGTTTTGTTTTCCCATCCACTTAAGACGACTTAGTCCTCATTCTCATTAAAGATAAAATTAAAACCGATAATTTCATTCCTTAGCAAATTCTTGTACTTTTCCTTACATTTTTATGAAAATTATCTGATTTAGGAATTATGCGTACCATTATTTATTCGGCTGATTAAGCAATTTTCTACGCTCGAGTATTTTCTTTCGACAAAATATGCCGGATTTAAATTTTCTCCTCCGGTATATCTTGCCGGATTTGTTTGGAAAATATGTCGGATAATAGAAAATTAAAGGAAGGGGTTTGACCAACATTATTTCTGCAACCAGGCACAGGAATGCCCTCCCGCCCCTCATGAGAAGTTACAAGCTGAATGCTTAAACGCGATGCGAGTACATACTACATAGACTGTGCGAATTAAGAAATTTATGTATCTAGGTGAGAGAAGTCCCAGACGATTTAAAAAAACGATTATCTTACCAATATACAAAGGAAAAGGAGATAAAAGCAACTGCAATAATTAAAGAGGGATCAACTTATTAACTACCGTAAGTAAAATATACTTAAAAATACTTATTTGTAGGGTAATGAAAATAACAGAAGAAAAGATTTAGGAAGTCCAAAGTGATGGATTTATGCCAGGAAGATTATGTGTGAATTAAATATTTAGTTGAAGACAGATAACAAAAAAAGCTTGAGAGTAGGAAAAAAAGTTTTCTGTGCATTGGTTGACCTAGAAAAAGCATTTAACAATAAGGTAGTATGAAGTAAACTGTGGGAAGTCCTGGAAAAGTACGGAGTCAATGGATGACTCCTACAAGCAATAGAAACAATACATACGGTTAGCGAAGCGTGTGCAAGGGTAAATGAGAAAATGAGTGGCTGTTTCGATATTATGCAAGGTGTTAGACAAGGATGCGTTATGTCCTCATGTCTATCCATTATATTCACGTCGTGTCATGATGGTATAAATGCATATGAAAATTGTTGTTCCCGATAGTAAACTGTTGCACTAGTTACAATGTTTTTAAATGGCAATTGCTGCTATTTTGCTTTGTGAAAAATACTGTGAAATACACTGTATGTTACTGAACACACTTTATCCGTTCATATAAATAGTATTTTCAGCTTTTTTATTGGTCGAAAGTTATCATTTGAATAGTGATATTATGAAATGGAAAAAATTCAAAAGGTAAATAGTTTTTTCTGTTATTTTTTTGTTTGAACTTTATAATTTTCATAGCAATATCAAGAAAGTGTCAAAAATACAAAATAAAAAAGCAATTTGGGTGATTTCAGCCCATTTTTTCATAAAAATGATAATTTGTGCGAATTGCTCAAATTCTTTTTGTTTTCTTGTGAAGAGCATGGTCTTCAGCATTAACGTAAATAAAAAAACTGTAGTATTCGAATTAAAGATTGACAAAACAATATGCAACATTGTATTAAATGATGAGAATTTTGAACAAGTTGATAAATTCGTATACGTTGGTAGCTTATTTACTAAATAAAGGTATAATGCCAATACATAATTCTACATTTGTACCGACTGTACTATACGGTAGCGAGACATGGACCTATCAAGAAAAAGATAAAGAGTAAACTGAACGCGATTTTCATGAGATTTCTGCGCAAAATACGCGGGAAAACTCTGATGAACAAAGTGAGTAAGGAGATAATTCTGAAAAATTGTGGTGCAGAAGAAATACTAATTGACACATGGGAAAGAAATCGGTTAAGATGGTTCGGGCATGTTGAGAGAATGCCAGACAAGCGACTTATGAAATAATTGTAACAAGGTAAAGTAAATGGTAGTGTTCCAAGAGGCAGACCGCGGAAAGGTTGGTTAGAATCTGTGAACGAAACCGTAGTTAGAAGAGACATAAGAACCCACAGAAACAACAGAGCTTGAATGAAAAAATGCATGGATGTAAAGGAAGCTAGAGAAGTATGCCAGAACAGAAAAGTGTGGCAAAAATAGTTAATAACGTTAATAACGTGTATTATTTTTCTCTGGTAAATGAACAAAAACCTTTTACATTTGAACAAAATATTGACTGCGGACCCCTCACATTTGCATTGATAGAAATATTGACTCCTAACATTATTTATCACAAAATCATGTCAACCATACGGGCAGCGTGAAGCAAAAAACAGTTTTGCCCTATTAAATACAATCAAGGCTGTAGCCAGGAAAAAGGGGGGGGGGTGCAAACCAGGAAATAATATCGTGGGGGGGTATGTAGCGGCACATATGTTTTAAGAATTTCGGGGGACGAGGGACAAACACCCACAAGAATAATCTGAATTAGTAGTAAACTACTAATTGGTAGTAGTTAACTACCAATTGAATTAGTGCGAAATCGTTTACTGGCAATTAGTAGAAAACTGCTAATTCAATATGTCACAATAAGTGACTAAATGAATTAGTAACCATATCTACCAAATGAATTAGTAGTTATCTACCAAATGAATTAGTAAATATACCGCTGGTTACTGTTCAAAAGAGTAGTTCAAAGGCAACTTCAATTTAAAAACGGATTTGTTACATAAATAT
>JAAAKG020141307.1:0-11893 GCA_010014905.2 Druon quercuslanigerum | reverse complement strand
AACTTAAATAATTAAATTTTAAGTTCAGAAAATTAATATTTAACCAAGTAGAAGAATTAACAAATATGCAATTGACATACGCGAAATTTCCAGTTAAACGAAATTACTTTCCACAAAAAAATAACATTAAAAAAAAAGAGTTAAATTTTTAAAGAAATTGATGATTTTTCAAATAAAATGGTACATATTTAACTAGAATAGTTAAATTTTAAACCAGAAAGATGAATTTTCAACTAAAAGAATGAATCTTTAACTACAAAAATTGAATTTTTGATCAAAAAAATGAATTTTCAACCAAGAAGATTAATTTTTATGAAAGAATATGAATTTTTAACTAAACAAGATTATTTTTCCACCTAGAATTTAATGATTAAATTTTTAGTTAAAAAATGAATGCTTAACCAGATATTAATTTTTATCTAAAATTATAGAATATTTAACTGGATTAATAGTTCTATTTTTCATTTTATTATAAAATTCGCTTTTATTTAAAGAAAAAACTAGTTTGTAGTCAAATAGCTCATGTTTTAATCAACGAAATGAATTTTTAATTAACATTATGAATTTATAACTAAAAAAAATTAATTTTTTACAAAAAAGTTTAACTTTCAAGCATGTAATTTCATTTTCAATCTAAAAGATAATTTTTAACTAAAACGATATATATGTGACCGTAATACTTGAACTTTTAACAGAAAAGAAGAATTTTTTAACAGGAAGACTAACTTGCAAAGAAAAAGAGAAATTTCTACAGAAAAAATTTGAATTTAAAACAAAATATTTGGATTTTCAATGAAATAATTGTGTTTTTATCAAAAAAAGATCAATTTTTATTTAAACTGATGAATTGCTAACAAAAACGATAAACCTTAAACTGGAATAGTTGAATTTTATATCAAAAAGACGAATTTTCTACAGAAAAGGGCGAGTTTTTAACAAAGTAAACAAATTTTGGAACTAGTTTCATTTCTAAATAAATAAAATAATAAATGAAAATTACATAATAATTTGTGATTTAAATAGATTAAACTGACATAATCTAAAAAATCTGCGACAGTATATAAAGTAGAAACTATTTTTCTAAATTCATGAGAAAAGGGAAACATTTATTTTTACTATCGGAAAAGAAGAAACAATCTTTCTAAAAGAAATGGTACAATTCTTAAATAAAGCTAATGATTTTTATGATTTATGCAATTAAAGAATTAGTATTTAATTTAAATATACTTAACAATGTTCGAATTTAAAAGAAAGCTTTTTCGTAAATAAATTTTGGAACTAGTTTAATTTCTAAATAAATAAAATAATAAATGAAAATTACATAATAATTTGTGATTTAAATAGATTAAACTGACATAATCTAAAAAATCTGCGACAGTATATAAAGTAGAAACTATTTTTCTAAATTCATGAGAAAAGGGAAACATTTATTTTTACTATCAGAAAAGAAGAAACAATCTTTCTAAAAGAAATGGTATAATTCTTAAATAAAGCTAATGATTTTTATGATTTATGCAATTAAAGAATTAGTATTTAATTTAAATATACTTAGCAATGTCCGAATTTAAAAGTTAGCTTTTTAGTTTGTTTTCACTTCTAGGAGTTTCTTAGTTAAATTGGAATGTTGGGCTCTAAAGAGGAATTGAAATTTTGATATACTATGAATTAAAATTTCTTAATTTTTTTATGTTTTGATAAGAAAATTTGGTATTACTTAGAATGTTGAGTATAAAATTGATATTTTTGGCTTACTTTTCCAAGAGGTTCGTTGCAACGACAACTGTGAACGTGTTGAAAAAGTCAGGACTGTTTTGTAAAATTTGTTCAGGACCTTCGTCGATATAATCGCCTCTGACGTCGGGATTTAATTCTAAGAGCATTTGTGTTGCGACCTGGGCTCTTGACTTTCCAACGCTTTCGGAGTCCAGAAAGAAGCTAATCACCAATAAATAAAAAAATAAGATTGAACAGTTAGAAAAAAAACCTAAAAATTTACTTTTTAATCACTACTTGCTGATAATTTATTATGAATCTGGCTTGGAAACTTTAAAATTTTTATTTCACTTCCAAGATATTTCAGGGATCACAGCAGTTTATTAGTTTAATATAAGGTTAAAAAGGGAATTAAAAGGGGATTTAATTTCTTGGGGTTTTAGACACTTTTCCTTTTAAATTTTATGTTTAGCTACGTTTGAAAAATAACACTTCGCCATTTTCTACTGATAAAAATACAAAAATACAAATAAGAATTAAAAAATGCTCATGTTTAAACTTTTTTTCTTCTAAATCTTATCAAATTTTATCTAATGTATTCGTTTTAGGAAAGAACCGAGAGTGATTCAAAGTATTTTTTTTAAGTAAGTAGAAAAGAAACAATTTGAAAAACACAAAAGTTACTATTTACAAAAACTGCTTTTTCCGTTTTTGTTTCAGCAAGACGTTTTAATTGGTTTCTAATGTATTTTTATCAGTTATAAGATTGTTACGTATATTATATACATTTCAAAGAAATAAAAATGATGTTTTTGCACTTAACTGCGAACTGAATTAATAGAACTCAATAAAAAAGCAACTTTTTTCTATTGAATGTTCATTCTTCTTGGTTTAAAAGTCTATTATGTATTTTTCAATTAGAATTCATCCTTTTTGGTTCAAAATTGAATAATTTTGCTAAAAATTATTTTTTTTTTAAGTTCAACTGTTTGGTTAAAAATTAACTTTCTACTTGAAAAATCATAATTTTGTATGAAATTAAACTGATTTGTCAAAAAAGCCGTATTTTTAAAATGAATTCAACTTTTTTTTAACTTAAAATAATTTTTCGTTACAAATAGCAACTATTAAAATTTGTAAGCATTCATATTTTGGACAATTCAACTATTTAATAGAAAATTAACTCTTTTGTTGATAATTCATATTTTCCGATTTAAAATGAAACTTTTTTTAAAGAAATTCATTTTTCGGCTTAAACAATCGACAATTTGATTGAAAATTTGATTATTTGGTTACAAATTATTTTTTTTAATTACATTTTTTGTTGAAAATTCATATGTATAGGTTCAAAATTCAACTCTTTTGTAGGAATTACGTTTCTTCGCTGGGAAATTCTACAATTTATTAGAAAGTTCAACTATTTAGTTAAAAAATTAACTTTTTTGTTGCAGATTCATAATTTCGTGATGAGAATTAAATTATTTGGAGAAAATTCGTATTTTGGCTTAAAAATTCAGAAATTTGGTAGCGAATGGAATTATTTTATTGCAAAGTAACTTTTTTTTGTGTTGAAAATTCATATTTTCGGTTTGCAAATTAAACTATTTTGAAAATTTTTATTTTTTGATTGGAACATTCGACAATTTGGTAGCAAATTCGACTATTTGGTAAAAAAATTAACTTTTTTGTTGACAATATATATTTTCGGGTAAAAAATTAAAATGTTTTCATGAATATTCGTCTTTTTGAAATTTAACATTTTGGAAGAAAATTAACTTTTTTTTCTTTTTGGTTTGAAAATAAAACTCTTTTCTTTTGTTGTTAACATTTTCGTAATGATAACTGAACTATTTTGTAAAAAAATTGGTCTTTTTGCTTAAAAAGTCAACAATTTCATAGAAAATTTAACTCTTCGACTGAAAATTAAACTATTTTGTAAAAAATAAAATTCAACCATTTGTTTGAAAATTAACTTTATAATTGAATATTCATATTTACGTTTGAAAATTGAAATCTTGTTGAAATTTGATTTTATTTTGTTATAAATGAACTTTTATTGCAAAACTCATATTTTCGGGTTGAAAATTAAACTGTTTTGTAGAACATTCGTCTGTTTTGGCTTAAAAATTCAACAATTTTTAAAAAAATTGAACTATCTGACAGAAGATTAAACTATTTTGTGAAGAAATAACTTTATGGTTAAATATTCATATTTACGGGTTTAAAAATTTAAATCTTTTGTATAAAATTCGTCTAATGACTTGCAGAATCAAAAAGTTGGTTAATTTTTTTTCCTTTCTTAAATGAAAAATCTTTCTTGTTTGATATTTTCTCTTTTTTTTGTAAAAAACGCAACGTTTTGATTGACAATGAAATTTATATTAAAAATTAAACTGTTTTGTAGGAAATACGTCTTTTTTGGTTGAAATATACGCTATCAAATTTTTTTCGTCGATTATTCGCTCTTATTTGGTAGAAAATTCTGCTTAATTGCATTTTTTATTGAAGAATCAATAATATTGGTTAAAAATCCATCTCTTTGTTTCAAAATCCATCTGCTTGATTGAAAATTCAATCAAAAGGTTACGAATTTATGTATTTTATTGAAAATTCTTATTTTTTCGTTGAATTCAAACGTCTTTTATGGAAAAGAAAATTTTTTTTTGGTTGAAATAATAACAACTATTATATTTTTCGTTAGGAATTCATCTAATATCGGTTAAAAATTAATTTATTTGTTATAAATTTCACTAATATGGTAAAAGTTCAGCAATTTAATATATAAGGAACTTTTTTGATAATAATTCAAATTTCCGATTTGAAAATGCAACTTTTTTGTATAAAAACCGTCTTTTTCACTTCAAAATTGAACAATTTAGTGGAATTTTTTTTCTTTTCTAATAAAGAAATCGAATCTGTTTGTTGTTGGAAATTCAAATATTTTGGCAGAAAATTAATCTGATTTGGTTAAGGATTTTTAGGTTGAATTCAACTGTGTTTGATTTCAAATTAAAATTTTGTTTGTTGAAATAATATCAACTATTATATTTTTCGTAAATAATTCATCTATTTTTGTTAAAAATTAAACTATTTCGTTTACAAGTTAAACTACTTTGTTAATAATTCAGTTTTTAGTTTAAAAATTAATTTTTTTATCAAAAATTTAACTATTTTGCTTCAAATTCGTTTTTTTCTTGTGCAGAAAATAAAAATATTTTGGTAGAAAAATCAACTATTAGGTTGAAAATCATCTTTTCTGTTGGAGATTTAACTCTTTTGTTGAAATTCATACGTATTTTGTTAAAATTTTTAATATTTTAGAAGAAAGTCTAACTATTTGGTTTAAAAGTTACTTTTTTGTTAAAAATTCATCATTTTGGTTTAAAAATTAATCTCTATTGTTCAAAAGTGTTCTTTATGGTTTGAAAATCCATTTCTTCCGATAAAAAAATGCATATTTTTTGTTCAAAATACAACTGTTTAATTAAAGAAAGTGACGGAAAATTCTTTCTTGGTTAGAAAATCAATTCTTCTGTTAAAAATTCATCTATTTTGTTAATGATTATATCTTGAAATTTAATATGTAAAATCATTTTTAATAGCTTATGAAAAATAGTTAACGAAATTTTATTCTAAATATCTACCATTATTCACTTGCCGAAACATTTTGTTTATTTTTTCATTTACTTCAGCTAATGCCTTTTTTTAAATTAAGTTTGTAAGTATTATCATCTTAGTTATTTTGATTTTTAAATTATAAAATTGAGAAAGTGAAAAAAGTAACTTTTTAGAAGTAAATTTTGACTGTATCGTCACATGTCTTGAATTTATATTTATGATTCTTAAATAATTGATCGAAACCTTGTATTAAAGGGCGAAAATTAAATCAAAATTTTCGATTTTAGGCGTTTTAGGGGATTTTTCTTTTAAAAAAAGGGGGGCAACTGTGATTCCTGAGATTCCTAAAAAAAAAATGTTTTTCTTACTTGGAGCCAATGTCTTCGTCCGTGATTTTTTTGCCATCGACAATCGTAAATGCTCCGATTCCAGGTAAAACCAAAGATTTCAATATTTCTGTGCCCAAACCAGTGGCATTTATTAAACAAATATGGGCTGCTTCGAGAGAGGCCTGTCCATGGTCGCCCCATAACCTAAAAATAATATTTAAGTTTTCCGTGACAGCAAAAAAATTGATAAGCAAATGAGAAGAGCCCACGAAAAAATAAAAATAATAATGAAATATAACAGAAAATGTTTGTAATAATGCAGAAAAAAGAGAGTAGAATAGGTTCTTTCTTATTGATTGAATTTTGCAATACCTTAATTGTCTGTCATATTTTCTGCTCCTTTCGGATTGCTCTGGCGATTTTGGAGCTGGTGAAGCCATTTGAATTAATAAATACTATATTTACAGTCTTTCCAAATAAACTTTATTGACCCCGCTATCCAAGATTTTCGTGAAAACAAAATTGAGTTATAATTCTCCGAAATGCGAAAATACAAGGAAAACAAGGAAGTGACAGAAAAATCCGCTAGGTGCGGAGATAATTCGAATATTTCGAGAGTTGTTTTTGAAATAATTGTGGAATTAAAAGTAAATATTGAGGTATAAAAGGACTAGAAAAGAGCTCATTTAATTATTTTCTGCAAAAATAAGTTGAAATATACGTGATGCTTAAAATTCTCCCCGGGATTACACTTTGTCAGGCTTTTTGATTTTGGCGCCAAAGCGCTACCGTCATTTTTCAATTTTTTCATTCTCCAGGCGGAAATTTCAAATATAATATGCAAAAATTAATAATACAGATGATTAAAAAAGTTAAAAGTAACAATTGTTATAAACAGTTTCTGCGGCAAAATATTAAAATTTTGATGTTTTTACAGATTTTGAATTAATTTAATTGTCGGGACTCCTGCAAATATAACTAAAAATAATATACATTTGATAATATTTGGTAAAATATAACAACTTAAAGGTTATATAAACAATTAGGATAATGAAATTTTTGACAATTTCACGTAGAAAATAAAACGGGTTTTAAATCAAAATAGCTTGATACAGAGCTTTTTTAATGAATGAACTGCATGATGAGCCTTTGCAATTAATAATTATGGCACATTGTTTATAAAAATATTTATTAAGATATTCTTATAAATATTAATGGCTAACTTAGAGTCTTAATTTAGTAGCTATTTAAATGAAAAGAATTATTTTCTTCTGCATGAAATCGGCCAAAATTTTGAATTTGTTTACCTTAATTGTTTATAAGCATTTGCATTGTTATACTTTATCAAATATCAAAGATATAATATTTTTATAAATATTTGTATCTACACTTGCGATTTAAAGTAATTAAAACCTGAAAGAAAACCAAACTTTAAATATATTTTATAACCTGTATTGTTTAGAACAATGTCTATTATTAAATTTTCAAATATTTTTGTGATTAAATGTCCTGCTTATATTAATGCAAAGCAGTTTTAGCAAAAAGAAATTTATGACCGAAAATAAGGGTATTTGGCAATCTTTTCTTCCAATTTTTATTTGATTATATGAAAAATATAAACAATTTAAAAATCCACTATTATACAAATTTCTAAAGATATAATTTGAAAAAATTATGAAACAATAATTAATAAATTCGAATTAAATGGTTTTGAAAATTTAAAATATATATAATTGAAAAAGTAATGCAAAGTATGAAAATTAAAAAATTTCAATCAGAAGCTCTCAAAATTGAAAATTTTCAGACTAAATTTTGGAAAATAGGACAATGAAAAAAACGTTGAAATTTAATTCTTTTTGTTTAAAAAGTCTGCTATTAAATTTTCAGTTAAGAATTATTCTATTTTAGTTCGAAATTCTAATTTTAGAATTATTCGAACATTCAAGTATTTTGTTAAAACTTAATAATTTTTAACTCAAACCTAAAATATGACATTTTTCATGAAGAATTTATATTATTCGGTTGGAAATTCAAATACTTAATTGAAAGTCGGGCTACTTTGTTAAAATTTAATTTTATTGGGTAGTTATTAAATTAATATGTCGAAAATTCGTTTAGTTTGGTTGAAAATTATTTTTTTAAATGAAAATTGAACTACTTCATTATTGGTTAAAAATTGATCGTCTTAGTTTAAAATTCAACAATTTGGAGAAAAATTTAACCTCTTGATTAAAAGTTAAATTTGATGTTAAAAATTCATTTTAATAGTGGAAGAATAACTTGTTTTTTTTTTTTAAATTCATTTGCACTTAAATTTTCTATTTTTTGTTAAAAAAAAACATTATTTTCCAGTTGAAAATTCAAACATGAAATTTTTCATCTAGAATTCATATTTTTTGGTTGGACATTCAACTACTTAGTTGAAAGTTATGCCACTTTGTTAAAAATTTATTTTATTAGTAGAATATTTAAATAATTTGTTCCAAATTTGTTAAAGTTTCATTAAAATTTAATTTTTTTCACTGAAAATTGAACTATATTATTCGTTAAAAATTCATCTTTTTAGTTGAAAATTCCATAATTTTATTGAAAATCCATCTTATCTGGTAGAATATTTCTTCTTGATTAAAAAATAAACAGCTTAGTTGAAAGTTGAAACTACTATGTTGAAAATTAATTGTATTTGTTTAAAATTCTTGTTTTTAGGAATTATTCTAATTGCAAATTTATATATTCTATCTTTTGTTGAAAAATAACAGTTTTTAGATAAAAAAAAAATATTTTTTGACAGGAAGCTTTTTGATTGAAATTCAGCTGTCCTATAAAAAATCGTCAAAACTGTTTAATCTAGAAATAAAAATTTTATTGTAAAAAACTCAACTATTTTGTAGAAAATTCATCTTTTAAGGTATAAAAGTCAAACTATTTTCTGAAAAATTTGTCTTTTCAGTTTAAAACTCAAATCTTTCATTAAAATTTCATCAATTTTGGTAAAAAATTCTTCTTTTTTTGTTGAAAATTAAACTAATTTTGTTGAGTTTTTGATCAAATAGTTGAACTTTCAACACACATATACGAACTTTCAGCCAAATAGTTGCATTAAAAAAAATTAATTATCAACTAAACAGTTGCCAGTTTTCCAAAAAATGGAATCATTCAATATTTGTTGAAAAAATTTCATTTTCAAACAAAAAGAAGCGAGTTTTTAATAAAATATAGTTACATGTTTATTATGAGAGATCTATCTTTAAGAAATTAAATTAATCTCTAACAAATTAGTTAATCTCTTAACCAAGGAGGAGTAAAAAATAAACTAAAAAATATTTCAAACATTTGTTGATAAATATTCAACTAAAAAAATGAATTTTCAATAAACTAGTTCAATTTTCCATTAACTAGCGGAATTTTGAACAAAAATTGAAAAATCCTCTACAAAAAATGTAATAGTTGATATTTCTAACAAAAAAGATTTTAATTTTAAGTAATAACAGTTGAATATGAACTTAAAAAAAATCAATTTTAAATTAACCAAAAAAGTTATCAACCCAAAAGATGAATTTTAAAGTTTAATTATGAATCTTCACAAAGAAATGAGTTTTTAATAAAGGAGTAATAGTTAAAATTTCAGAAAAGAAAGATGAATTCTCAAGTATTTTTATTTTTAACGAAAAACAGTTGAATTTAAACACACGCCAAAATAAAAGAATTTTCAGCCAAGTAGAATAATTTAGAACAAAATAATCGAACTTTTAAACAAAAGAAACGAATTTTTAACATAAACTTTAAATTTTTACAAAATAGTTGAATTTACCACCGAACAAATTATTTTTTAAATTATTATTTAAATTATTTTTTCTACCAAATAGTCAGATGTTCAAGAAAAGTTGAGTTTTCAACTAGGAAAAATTTTGCAGACAAGAAAGAAGAAAATTTCAGCCAAATAGTCGAGTTTTCAAGCCAAGAAGATGAATTTTCTGAAAAACAGTACAATATTTTTTGAAAATAATTTATTCTTTTGTTCTAACCCTATTTTAGTGAATTTATTATTTATTTTTATTAATTTAATCTTTGGATTCTGGATTTCATTATGAAACCACATCAAACCGTATTCAACCGGAATTAATCAATTCATTTTTTCGTTTGCTAAATACGAACTGCATTTATCGAATCCAAAAAGAAAATTTGAATATTTTTGGTTGAGATGTCCAATATAAAATTTTTTATTCGGAATTTATCTCGTTTGGTTAAAAATTCCACTACACCCAACTTTTTGGACGCCCCTGGCTGTCTACGTTCAGAACACCTCGATTTGTGGCCAAGGCTATTTTAGGCAACCCTGCACATTGGACAGAAACAGAAAGTTTGGTGTATTTGATTAAAAATTGAATTTTTTAGTTGGAAATGAAACTATTTTGTTAAAAAGTCATATTTTTTCAAAACTTCAACTAATTGCTTCAAATTCGTCTTTTGTTGTTGAGGGTTCATTTTTTTAAATAAAAATGATAGCATTTCGTTTTTGGTTGAAAATTCCTCTTTTTTACTGAAAATTATAACTATTTTGTTGAAAATTCACATTCCAAATTCACATTCCAAATTCAAATTCAAAATTCGCGGTCCAAATGTTGGAAATTTATGTTTTGAGTTTAAAAATTGAACTGCCTTCAGGAAAATGTATTTTTTTTGGCTTCAAATTAAATTATTTAATTGCAAATTAATATTTTGTTCAAAATTAATATATTTTATTAAAAATTAAACTGTTGTATTAAAAATTCAACTGTTTTTTTGTTAAAACTTAGTTGAAAGTTGAACTATTTTCGAGTTTTATAATTTTAGTCGAAAACTCGTTTTTTCTTGGTCAAAAAGTAATTTTTTAAACTGAAAATAAAACTATTTTGTTAAAAATTCAACTGAATAATTGTAAATAAATTTTTTTGTTAATTGATATTCTTAAGTTGAAAATTTAATTGTCCTATAGAAAATTCGTCTTTCTGGCTTAAAATTTCAACAGTAGGTTATGAACTTCAATTAAAAAAAAAATAAATAAAAAAAACAATTACTTTTTTAATCTGAACATTGCTATATTCCACTTTAGCAACCACTATACCAAACTTTTTAGACGCCCCTGGCTGTTTACGTTTAGAACAGCCCGATTTGTGGCCAAGGCTATTTTAGGCATTGGACAGAAACAGAGAGTTTGGTGTATTTGGTTGAAAATTGGATTTTTTGGTTGGAAATGTAACTATTTTGTTAAAAAGTCACATTTTTTCTCAAAAATACAACTAATTGCTTCAAATTCGTTTTTTTTTTGGTTGAGAGTTAATTTTTTTGATGAAAATGATACCGTTTCGTTTTTGGTTGAAAATTCATCTTTTTTACTTAAAAATATAACTATTTTGTTGAAAATTCGTATGTTTTCGGCTTGAAAATTAAATTATTTAATTGCAAATTAACTTTTATGTTCAAAATTAAACGATTGCATTAAAAATTGATCTATTTGTTAGAAAAGGAAATTTTTGTTAAAAAATATTTTCGGGTTGAAAGTTCAACTGTTTTGTTGTTAAAACTTAGTTGAAAGTTGAACTATTTTCTGAAAACTTCACTTTTTTATTTCAAATTTTGAATTTTAGTCGAAAACTCCTTTTTTTCTTGGTCAAAAAGTAATTTTTTAAACTGACAATGAAACTATTTTGTTAAAAATTCAACTGATTGTTTGTAAATAAATTTTCTTTTTATTAATTGATATTCTTAAATTAAAAACTTAATTATTTTATAGATAATTCGACTTTTGGCTTAAAAATTTAACAGTATGTTATAAAATTCAATTATATTGCACAAAATGAAACTGATTTGTAGAAATTTTTTTTTATTAAACAATTAATTTTTTTATCTGAAAATTGCTCTATTCCACTTTTGGTTAGAAGCTTATCCTTTATAAGTTCGTTTTTTTTCGTTAGAAAATTAATTTTGTTTGTTAAGAATTCAATATAAATTTCGACTTAAAAATTAAAAAATTTAAAGTGTTTCATATTGAATTTAATATGGTTTCTACATACTATTTTTATTTGAACAAATTTTTTCCTCCATCATTATCCTATTTTCGTAAGAAATCACCCTCTTTCCCATGGTTTCATAGAATTCTGTTATACCTACTTTTACGGAAGCGGTGACGGGGGGGGGGGGGGGGGTAAAAAAAAAGAGCGGTTGTCGAACGTGTGTGAGCGGGGGGAGAAAAA
>JAAAKG020141306.1:0-11893 GCA_010014905.2 Druon quercuslanigerum | reverse complement strand
GTCGATAAATTGGAAGGGTAGTCGGAGGTTCTTTAGGGTCGTTAGCGACAATAGGCCCCGCGCTCCGGGAGACAAGGTGAGTAAGCGCGCCGAGAGAAGTGTGAGGGGTAGGGGTCCCACTGGAAGTGGAAGGTAACCCAGGTAGCTCGCGCTCGTTTGGTCATCGCCCCTTTTAACATCCTCACCACCCCTTCCTCTAAGAGAAACCATTGTCCCCTCGACTTCTCTGTACTTTGATCATAGTGTCATTCTATTTCCGAAAACTGAAATAACAATATCTCCTCTGAGAGATATTTCCGAGTTTCAGTACAGTAACATTTTCCAATGCTATTTTAGTGTACAAGTAAATGTTTATGTTGTAATAAACTGATACAGAGTTAAGTAAAACAAAATGATTCATTTTTTAAATACCTTCTTTTACGCTCAATCAATGAGTTAATTTTAAACGGAAAAAAGTATGGAACTGTAATATCCCATTAGGAGAGCAGGAATTATTTGATCCCAATTTAAGTTTAATATTAAAAGCAAATTAGTACACGACAAAATATGGAACTGTAATATCCCATTAAGAATGCAGGAATAATTTGATCCCAATTTAAGCTTAATATTAAAAGCAAATTAGTAACAATAAATTCCCACTTTAGTTGTAAATATGACCCAAACAGATTGCAACTATCTTGTACTTTGCTTAGAAACAAATATGCCATGTATAAGATCATTTGTTTCCAAAATAGTTAGGTGACTCTGCGCCTCCCAGCTTGGGAACGAATCAGTCCCGTGCTCGGCGAAACGGGGTCGCCTCGCTGAACGAGAGAGTATACTGTCGTATAGTATACTATAGTGGCCGCCGCAGCCGACGCACGCTATACGCACTCAAAGCATACGAATTGCGGACTGCCAAGCGCCTGCAGTAGCAGTGAGTCGCTCTTACATAGCGATGGTAACTACTACAGTCAATAAGATCGGCGCGGTCCGTCTTTTGTTATTTGTTCGTCCAATGTGACACACTTTTCTATACTTACAAATTTTTGGTTATAATAAGTTTCGAAACTAGACAACTATTTGGTTCCATATTTTTTTCCGTGTACGTTTCGAATATATTTTCGAAAAAGTTTTCGACATTCCCATGACGTAATATTAAAATATTCAATTCAAACTTCCCTCTTTTCAGGTCTTCTTTTTTTAATTGGCCTAACACTCTCGCGGGCGCGACCGTAGAGCCCCTAAAGGGACCGTGGTGGGAGGTGAAGCAACTGCGCACGGGGAAATAAGTGCATATAGGGGCAGGGGAACTAAGTGCGCGGGGACATAAGTGAAAGTTTACTGTAATTCGGAATATACGGGTTTTGATTATTTCAGATATCTAACTTTTCTTTTAAATGTTTAAAATTAGAATTAATATAACGTATCTCTTAAATGGAATGAGATACGCTACAACAGACAACATTTTTGAATTCAACTTCAAATAGTATATTGGTATATAAGTTATAATTATGAAAGATATATAATGAGAAAATTCATCAATTTAAAAAAGTGTTAATAATAATTTGAAGAAAAATTTTAAAAGGGAGTCGGGTTGGCGACGGCCAACTATTGTAAATAACTCTTGCCTGCCCGGTACGTGAAGGGTACAATAGGAGCGTTATATGACCGACGCATCACTCTTAAAAGGACACAAATCGCTCAGACTACTTCAGAGACTAAAATGTTTCAAATCGTCTCGGATTATATCTCAAATGAGGCAGCTATTTCGCCTGAAATAACTCTGAGATTTCTATAGGTAGGACTGTCACTTGTCACAGAAATAATGGTAATCAAACCCGTACCCTTTTCCAACGGCTCATGAGGGGTGGGAAGGCATCCCTTATGATTGATCACAAATATAATTTTGGTCAAACATACCCTTTTGGAAGTTCACGCAGGGGACGAACAAGGCACTTCTGTGACTGATTACAGAAAGAATATTGGTCAAAAACCTATCCCTTTCTAACGTATTTCCAATCGAGGTATCATTAATTTTCTCTTTGTATATTGGCTGAGATAAACGCAAAAAAACATGATTTCAATTTGAAAATCGCCTTGTAGCAAATTTTTACCATCAAATTCGTAATCAGCGCGTAAAAATACATAAGTATACGGAGTTGAAAGAAAACTTGAGAATTCAGCTATTCAGAACTTTATCCCAAGTCCTGAAAATATTGGGGTTGGACACTGGCGCGGCTCAGTAGGTCGAATGAGTGTCTGTAGACAAATTAATTTGTAGACCACAATCTTTATCCAATATGAAATTTTTTCCAAATGAAAATTAATACAATTCTGCATTTATCGTTTACATTCGATTTTTTTAAAAAGGCACTTGTTTATTTCATAAACAAAATGACAACAAAACTTTTGAAGAATACATTCTTTATAAAATATTAAAATTCATTAAAAAATATAGACTCAGTGGCGCAACTATTTAGTTATATTTTTCAGTAAAATTGTAGAAGCTTACACATTTAAAAAATTTGATATAAACAAATAAGTGGATGAAAATCATTTCCTGGGGTCACTGAATTTATACGAAATTTTTCCAATAAAGAGGAAGAAATGGTTTGTGATGTAGATAATGCAAAATTAATAAATAATTTGTTAAGTAGTGCACAAATTTGATAAATAATTATTTTCCAGCTATTTGTGAGAAAGAAATACACATTTTAATCGAAACCACTATAAATTACCCTGCAAGTATGGTTTAACAATTGCTTAAAGAAAATTTGCTGTTGATAGCAAAATTAACTCCACATAAATTATCAAAAAATAAATAAAAATAACTAAATAATAATAAAATAATAAATAAAAAAATAAAAATGATTAAAATAACTTTTCAAGCATAACCATTCAAAACTGATAGCGTTAAAGATTAATTAAGCAGTTCGGTTCAGACATTAAAGTTATAGTTATAAAACATTCAAATTAAATTAAAAGCTTTCAAAGTTTTCAAGTTCCATAGAGTGCGACTTTAATTTCCGAATTTAAAATGATTAAATTCAAATCCTTGAGTACAATGCAAAGTTCTATGAATAAGGGTTATTAAAAATGAATTAATATTCTTTTAATAAATTTATTATAATATGGGGAACAACTTCGAGCACAATGGACTAATTGCAAAAATATTAATTTACACCATTGAATGCATAGATATTGTTTGTGGGAAAGTAAAATAATTAACTTTTGTCCCAAACTTTACACCTGGATCAAAAAGTTTCAGTCACTCACAATTTGTACGAAGATGTATTTGAAACTAAATTTTTCTCTTCTTTTTCATCATTGCTTTTCGTTTCTTTTCATGGGCTTCCTTGCGAATATCCTCCAAGTCCTCCATTATGCCCGTTTTTGTTGAAATAAATTCCTCTTTTAACTGCTGTGCGAAATTACTTTCCATTGCGGAGTCATCCTCATCAATATATCTATATTTGCTCTTATCATATCCAAATATTTCACTGATATATTTACTAATATCCTGTTCTTCTTCTTCAGGTTCGTCAGCAATAAAACCATCCAATTCAGAATCATACTCGTCTTCATCGTCATCAAAAATTGCTCGTCTTTTCGAAGGAATAGATTTTTTCAACGTTGTGTTCGCTTTGTGCTTCACTAAAATTTTATCCTTCCCTGATTTACTATTTCCTTTGTCTGATTCTCGCCAACTAGTATTTCCAATTTTATTAACAGCTTTCGTCGAATGATAGTTTAAAGGCTTTTGTTCAATTTTATTCTTCTCCTTAGCTGCATTTAACTTCTTCTTATCTTCTTCAATACTGCGGCGCATTTCTTCCAACTTTCTTCTTTCTATCTCTAGTTTTCTGCGTTCCTCTAATAATTCATCTTTATATTTATTTTTATCGACCTTGCCTTTATCCTTACTCGTTTTTTCAATATTTTTACTCTTTGAATTAGAATTTTCTCCCGGCCGAGGTACAGATTTCTTAACTGTTTCAGATGATTTAAATTTAGGATCTTTTTCCGTGGATGTTTTTTTAATTTCATTATATGTTTCTGCTTTAGGAACTAATTTTTTTTCTAATTTATCACTAGAAACAGCCAAATTCTTCTTAACAGATGTATTTTCTAAGCCACGGCGACGATCTTCTTTTTTATCAAGCCATTCCTTTTCCTTTACGTATTCTTTCCTCGTCTTTAAGATTTCAGGTTCTTTCTTCTTCGGTATAACCTTTGCAACTATTGGTTCATGTTGTTTCTGCTCTGCCAGTTTTAACAGTTGTGCAAAATTCATTGGGGGAGGCATCGCCTTTTTCTTAGTTTTTAATTTTTCCGGGATCCTTTCCTTCTCATCCCTTTTTTCTTCATCTGAAACTTGAGATACTGACTCCTCTTCATCTACCTGTGAATTTTCTACTGCTTTACTTTTTCGTCGGTGACCTCTTGACTCTTCAACTTTTTCTTGTTTCAAGGCTTCTTTCACTCTCGCCTTTGTCAGTTCTATGTCTTTGACTGTCTTCTTTCCTGAAGAAGTAAAAAGAGGTTTCTCTGCAGGCATACTATTATACTTGTTCATTAATTTATCATATAAAGCAGTAGCTTCTTGTGATACGTAACCATAATCATCTGTAACAATTTGCGATGTACCTGGTATGGTAAGAGACGTATTTTTATTATCAATTGCATCTTCTAAGACTGACTTATTTGAGTCTTTGCAAGCCTTCAGATGTTTGTTGATTCTTTTTTGTGCCTTCTCATCTCGCATAGCCAAGAGATTTTGTTTTTTCTTATTATCTTCTATTGCTTTTCGTTTTTCTTCATCTTCCTTTCTTGACAGAAATTTCTTTATATTTTGCGAAAGATCTTTTGTTTGCTTACTTTCTTTCTTAGGAGGAGTAAATTTTGTTGGATAGTAAGCAGCGGGCTGGTTACTGCTTTTGTTATTTTGTGCAACACTTAGCAGTGTCATAAAATCCATAGTTGCTGTCTTGATTTAAAATTTCCAGGAGAGAATTTTAAATCTTAAAACAAAAATGAAATTTTGGTCATTTTGTTTTCTCATATATTTTTTCCTAATTACTAGACTGGTAAATGACTTCTTCTCTGATAAGAAAGGTAACAGGTTTCTCAGTGTGGACGATTAGACTGGAAAGCAAATCTTCATTCCTTATTGAAACCTGTAAAAATATATCAATAAATAAAGAGCCAATCGAATCTTGCCAATATTTTTATGTCACTAACAAGAGGGTCGAAATTCAAGTTAAGGTCGCGTCAGCATAATTCGATAGATTATCGAATTTGATTCTACACGTCGCGGCTTTTTTGTAAGTGGAGACCAGTTTTGAAAATATTATTTTTTGAAAATTGCGGCTAGCTTCACTGATTCACTAGTATCAGTCACCCAGCACGTATCTCACCCAGTGGCGCTGGCCTGACGGTAGCGTCTCATCTTCTGACTCCACTGCATTTATAATTGATTAATAGTTAGTAATAAATTATAAATTAATAATTATTATTGAATAAATTTTTTCCCCTCTTATTTTTTTCATTCTTTACCTGGTTGCTCTTGGCAACACATGAGTGTTTTTAAAGCGACGAAATGATGGAAACTTACGAAAATTCTGTTGTTTGTAGTGGATTAACTAAAAAAAAAAATTTCTAGCTAAAAGATTTGAACCAGTGGAGTCACAAGAAGACACGTTACCGCCAGGCCAGCGCCGCTGGGTGAGAGATGTGCCGCCGTATGACTAATACTAGTGAATCAGTGAAGGTAGCCACAATTTTCAAAAATTAATATTTTTAAACTGGACTCCACTTACCAAAAAGCCGCGACACGTGCCGAATGAAATTCGATAATCTTTCGAATTATGCTCACGCCACCTCGATTTGAATTTAGACCCTCAAGCCTTCCCCTTGTAAGACAAAGATTAAAATTTTTCAAATAACACATTATTATATGAGATAAAGACATATAAACAATAAGACATTATCATATGAAATACAATTTTCTATACTCTTCTGCTGAACGAAAGGTTGTAGTCTCGCATCATAGCCGAGTTAAGGGCAGGTGACACAGCCAAATACCTATACTTTCAACCTCACTTTATCAGCTCACTGAATTTTGTTTAACCTAAGGGACCGTACTTAAATTGCGTAACAGTTCAATGAGGAGGGAGGGGTTGAAAAATTTTATTACGATTTGGTATGGAAGCGGGTTTCTTCATTTATGTATGTAATTTTTGGAAATTCGTAAATGAAACAATAACCTGAACTTATTCTACTGAAATTTATTAAGAATTCAACTTTAAGCGCCAAAGCAACCTGTTGAGTGAAAAACAAACCTGGACAATAACAATTTTGAAAATTAGGGAATTCTATTCTCACTGAAAAGTCAGGGAATTACAAAAAAAATCTTGCAAAAGTCAGGGAATTTCTATTTTTCAATAACTGTCAAGCAAAATGAATTTGTAATTTTTCAATTTTAATTTGAAATTGTTTTATTCTGCTTAAAAAGATTCTAGGTTTAAAATATTACAAGTTTATGATTCTGGTCTTTAATTATTAATGGTTAGGGAAAAATATTCAACCGCTTTTATTTTAATTAAACTATTACGCAGAAATTTTACTTGTTGTTTAAAATTCACATTTAGGTATTAGATAAGTAAACTAAAATCTCTTTTGAATGAGAATTCAACTGCTTTTCTGACATTTTTCTTTTTAATTCAAACATTTATCTATTTTAGTAGAATTGGCATCTTTCTTAGATAAAAATGCAAGCGTTTGGTTGGAAATTCAAACATTTTGTTAAAAAGTAAACGTTTTTGGTTAAAAATTAAACTGTTTTGTTGAAAATTTAAATAAGTTTGTGTTTTTATTTAAAAAATTGATATATTTCAGTAGAAACCGCATGTTTCTTAGATAAAAATGCAACTGCTTGGTTAAAAATTCTACAATTTTGTTAAAAAGTCGTCTATTTCGGTTGAAAATAATACTGTTTAGTTGAAAATTCAACTATTTTGTAGAGAATTCACATGTTTAAAATGCATACTTTAATGGTAAAAAGTCAAACTAAAGCCTTTTTTGTATGAAAATTAAAACATATATTTTGAAAATTTGTTGTTTCGATTTCAAAATGTATCTGTTTTGTTGAAAATGAATCTTCTTTGCTTGTGGATTTAACTTCAGTGAACCCTAGAGTTAGGGTACCCCAGATATAGTCCTTCTGAGAATTGACACCGCGCAGCAAGTAGGAGTAAAAAGAGCTGCGGAGGGTATTTTTTTTTAATTTAAACTTTTTTTATACATAAAATATCGGCATCAAACTTTGAGAAATGCAAGAGCCGACAGGAAATTACGTTAGCGTAGTTTAAAAAAAAAAATTTGCCCGCTGAGTTGGCACATTTTTCTAGCGCGCCATTGGTCATTTGTTTATTGTGAATTCTCTTTTGTAAAGCTTCTTCGGCTTTACCAAACACATTCTCATCTCCTATCTCGTGCTTCGCACTCGATTTCGCCGAAAATGCGAACTTTTCTACATTATGTTCAATTCTATCAGTATACGTTCAACTATTACAGTATAAATCTCCTTTTTAATGGTTAATTTGATATTTGTTTCTCATTTTGAATTAAATTTTATTCTTAGCCATCCTGCAGAAATGGGCGTTCTATTAAAATAAAATATTCAATGTTTATATTCAATATAGATGTAGTTTAGGCGATAAATTTTGATAAATAAAATGTTATTGTAGTTTATAACAAACTTTTAGATATTTTTTGGATAAACAACTTTTCTCTTTTATTTTTTTTCGTCTCTTGTGTCGTTTTCCCACAATTTTTCTTCAAATTTTGAATCTTATTTTTTACGATTTATAGAAAATCTAATCGTCCTATTTAAAAATGATTAATAACACATTTATAGGTCTTTTTGGGGTGCACGACTTTAGTCTCTTAATTTTAGTTCGTACTTTGTGTACTTTTTCGAAAAATTTAATTTTTTTAATGTTGAATGTTATTTTTTACGATTAAAACAAAACCTGCGTGCCCCATCAAAAATTATTCACGGAAAATTTGAATGAGTTTTCGCTATTTTTTCAAGAGCAACGTTGGTCCATTTATTTTTTTCATCGCTTGAGCCGTTTGTCCAAAACTTAAATTTTTTTATTTTGAATGTTTTTTGCGATTAAAAACAAAAACTATGCATCCTATCGAAGTGACTAATGACAAATTTGTAGACCTTTCAGGGCGAGCAATTTTAGTTAATTCATTTTTTTTCGTATCTTGTATAGATTGGCCGTAAAATGGAATTTCTGAGTTTTCGTTATTTTTTGTGTAATCAAAATTTGAATTTTCAACTTTTCGACAAAACTCAAAAATTTGACATAATATTCTTGTCGGGTTTTTAAAAATAAACGTTTTTCTTCTTTTGACTTTTTTTTCGTACCATGCGTTGTTTGGCTTAAAATGTACATTTTGGTTTTTTTATTTTTTTTTATTTTGAAAATGCTATATCTCTGGTAATTTTTATTTTATGGAAAAAAGTCAAAAGGATAAATTGTTTGAGTTTCCGAGTACTATAAATAGCCGTACATAGAATTTTAAAATCTTGAAAAAAATAGTCTCAAATATTTGTAACATGTCTTCACTTTTTGAATTTCCATCCAAAATAGCTGGTTTTGCGAACTTGTAATTTTTTTTAGGCCTTAAAAAGTCGAAAGTTATCGTGCCTACAGATTACAGACATACAGACACCTTTATAAAAATCATTTTTTTACTCAGGTCGCAAAACGTGGAGATTTGATGAAACCCGACAATGTGAAATTTTACAGAAAACCAATACCTTCTCATTAGGATCAGAATGTGATAAAAGATGTAAAAAAAATATTTCAACTAAATCTCAGCCGGCACACAACACAGGATTCGGCTATCAATTCCATCGGTGTAAGCCGACGAAAATGCGAACTCTGGCGGCCACTAGACGAGGTTCTAACAGCTGGCTCGTCCTACATACCCGAGTCCTTTGTTGTGCGTCGGATGAGATTTAGTTGAAATATTTTTTTACATCTTTTATTTTTAAATTACGTACCTTAAAATTTGATATAAAAGTGTTAAATGTATGAAAGTTCACACATTGGAAAAAATCGAGTGCGAAGCACGAGGCACATGATGAGAGTGTCTTCGTTAAAGCCGAAGGAGCTTTAACAAAGTGAATGCAAAATCACCAACAGCCTTGCGAGATGAAAATGAGCCCGCTCATCGGTCAAATTTTTTCATTTATAGTTTAAAAACCCGTTCTATTTATATATATTTTTAGTATTTTTTTTCTTAAATTCATAAGCAATTTGAGCTATTAGGTCTATTTATTTTCTTACTTTATCATTTTTTCTGAATATGAATGACTAAATACCCAAGACGAAACCCTAATAGCACGGAACGTACCGGGAACGTTCCTGTAACGTTCCAGGAACGGTACCTGAGCGTGTAAAATGTCCGCCGCTTGGGAACATTCCAGAAACTTTTCACTGCTACCTGAGGGAAATCTTCCATTATTGGTATTTTTAACGACAATTATCTCGTAAACCGTAAGACATAGGTAAAAATGATGCCATTTTTGAATTTTGAGTACCGCATATACTACATAGTAATATGACATCCATACCATAAACTGAGATCAATTTTGACCTCTCACTTACGGTTTATAGTATATTCATTTATAATAAAAACAATAGCGATAATTTATTCTTTAAACGTTCCAGCGGAAATTTCGCAAGTGGCGGACATTTTACACGCCCAGGGAACGTTCCAGGAAGGTTTCTGGACCATTCCGTGCTATTAGAGAAGTCTATAATTTAATTAAAAAAGTTTAGTCGTTGTAGGTTTTCGTACCCCCGTGCTGAAACACTCATATTATCAGAATTATGCTGCTGAAATTGTACTTTTTTCCCTTGGAATCCTCCATATCTCAAACCCTTCCTATCCCATGCAAAGTTCGTGGACCCCCTTAAACCCAAACACCTTCTATCCCACGAGGTCCGACCTATCTTCGAAATTCACCTAGCCCTCGGGACCCCAACCTGTGCATTACAGTTGAAAGTTGTAAAAATAATTATTTGTGACATTATTGCATATCCCTCGGACCATCCTAATTCCGCGGGATTATACTTATCAATCTTTACACTACCTATCTCTAAGGGACACACTATATCATTCTGACAACCTATCCCTCGAGACCCCAGCTATCCCACGGGACCCCACCTGTCTCTCTTGGAATTTGGCTATCACACATGACTTCCTAATCTATAGAACACCTCAATCCCTCGGGACCCCCTTGACACAAGGAACTCCAGAAATCTATTAAATTTGTTGCTACGAGAAGAAAAAAATGCTGATCAACCGGGTAACAAACTGCATTCCTACAGTTTAAAAAGAAGTCGAAATTTGTGGCATAATAGGCTTTATAGCTTGAGCGCCAGCGGGGCTTAATTGGAGCACTCCGCCCGCAGTTAAACTTATATTCAGATTTCAAAATTTTAACAAAAAAATGTCTAAAAATTCAATCATATTGAATCTTACCAAAAATGTAGAATATATATTGATAATTTCGTCGTAACTGGTCACGAATGACGACCGTCTCTGGAACTGTTATTGTCCTTGTAAAAAATAAAAAGGAAATGTGGATGTCAAACTTTCAAAAATAAAACGCTCTGAAATCTAATTTTTTAGATAAAATGTTGTTAAATTTTACCAAATCCGCAGAATATAGATTGATAATTTTGTCTTCTCTGGTCCCGAAAGATGATCGCCTTTGTAACTGGAATTTTCCTTGAAAGAAATAAAAAGAAAATGTCGATTATAAATTTATAACTTATAAAGAGAGATTTAACGAAAATTCACTAATTGGAATTTACAATTTGATGAAAATGGACTACAATTATAGGAGCCGTAATTATATGTCAGACCTGTATTTAAAGTGAAAATTGGCTAATTTCAATATGCCTGTAGGGTATCTCTTCGACCTTGACAACAGCGCCACCTGACACGGGAACTATTAGGTTCCTCAAAGTTATTAGAGCAATGTTAATGAAAATGAGCAGTAAACATCAACTGATTGCAATAGAAAATACTAAAGTGAGGTCTAAAATGAATTATACGCTACAAAATTTCGTGTTAATATTAAATTGATATTCAAAACTCCTAACAGTTCCACACTGGAGGCGCTGCCGTAACTACCCAACAGGAGTATATTTTTTAATGAAAAATTATGTTTTTTTATTCATAACCGATCATTCGAATAAACCGCTTTAAGACAAAAGTACTGAAATTACATAGTTTTTAGCTCTCAATACAGACTTGATTTAAAGAAAAAGTAGGCTGCCCTATCCCAATAACACGAAATGCTCCCGGAACATGTAAATGTAAGTGATAGGACAAAGTCGACATTTGTATATAATATGGCTATCATAATATTATACGGTAGTATATGCGATACTCAAAACTCAAACGTGACATTAATTTTTATCTTTCTCTTACGGTTTACGAGGCAATTGTTGTTAAAAATAAAAATAACGGTAGGTTCCCCTCAGGTCCTAGTGGAACGTTTCACTCAGCGGACATTTTAAGCGTTCCGTGCTATTAGGGTATAGGTATCTAAAAAAGATGAAGATTTGGTTCTATATTATTTATGGAGTAAAATAAGGCAATTAACTTGAAACTTAAAAGATATACATGCGCAGGGTCTTAACATTTCTGTGGCCAGCCCTGCATAGTTTTCTTATATTTTCATTTAAATTATTACTAATCAACGCAATAATATTTTAGAGCACATATGAGTTTAAACAATAGTTAATTAATACAATTTAACAATACTACAAATGTATTCAAATGAAACATTTACTTTTAATAAATAAAATAGAGT
>JAAAKG020141305.1:0-11893 GCA_010014905.2 Druon quercuslanigerum | reverse complement strand
TAAAAACAACAAATACCTGTGATTGATTGGTTTAAGAAGTCACATAATAATGGAGTAAACATCCTGTGTTATTTGGTGAATTGCTTTTTTAGTTTACATGTATAATTTTCGAATGTACAAAATTTTTTAAATGGATGTATAAAAATTATTATGTTTCAAAAATGAAATGTAAACTAAATTAAAACCGTACATATTTTGAATAAAGTGGTAACAGTTTGGAGGACAAACACAAAATGACAAACAGTAAATATATAAAGACTAGTGTGTAATAAACGTCTGAGATTGTGAAGTATTTTCATTGAAAACGACTGATGATGAGGTGCGAAATTTAAAATGAGAAAATTAAGAACAAATTAAATTTTTTCTTTTAAAAATCTATCAAATGTTGAGATACCGGATGATGTTGCTGAAACTTAAGCTTTAAGAAACAAATTTCGTGTCCCTATAAACACAAACAACATTCTCATAAATAACATAATCGCAAATATTGAAAATTCAATTAAAAACATACAAGAAGAAAATACGAAATTTGACATACGAAAAACTCTCAACAGCATAGTTTCAAATGACACCAATGATAACAAATTCAAAAATTTAGAAAAAGCTGCTTTATCTGTTAAAAAATTTCAAAAAGTTCATAAAGACCAAATTTTTCTAAATGCTGATAAAAGCAACTTAACAGTTTCCGCTGATAGAAATGATTATGATATCACTGTAGAAAACATTCTTAAAAATAACATATTATATAAAAACATCAAAACAAGTTTAGTTCCAACTTTAGAAAATAAATGTAATGACATTATTAACCGAAAGTTCATAAACCTGTTTTAAGTTGGAGATTAATTTTATCCACTTTTGGCTATCCGACTTGTAAATTATATAAATATATTTCTAACATTTTTAAACCAGTATCCATCAACAATAGCTCCTATGTTAAAAATATTTGGGTATTAAAAGATACACTAAAAAATATAACTGATCCAAAAACCATTCAATAGTATCTTTAGATGTTGTATTATGTTTGACAGCATCCCAATAGATCTTGCTCTTGATTGCATAGAAGAAAAACTTAATATAAATCACAATGTAAGCAAAATAACAAAAAACAAATTATTTATTGCAACCAGAACAGTCTTTAATGTTACAGTTTTCTCTTTTAGCAAAAAATTTTATAAACAAGTTTCTGATTCCTCGATGGGCTCACCTCTCTCTCCAGTTATTTTTGATTTAGTTCTTAATGATGTTGAAAATAGAGCTTTTAATTTATTAGATTTAAAACCTATACTATCCAAACGGTATGTTGATGACATATTAGCTATTATTCCTACCAAAAAATTGATATTTTTCTAAAAGCTTGTAACAGCATCGAGGAATCTATACAATTTACTCATGAATGTGAAATAAACAATGTCAATAATTATCTCGATTTACAAATTATAAGAACGCTGAATGGAAATTTACTAACTAATTGGTATAAAAAACCATCATGGTCTGGAAGGTATCTGAATTTTAATTCACATAATTCTTTTTGTCACAAAATTGGTCTCATAAAAGGATTAGTAGATAGATGCATTATATTAAGCGATTTCGAATTTAGAAAGGAAAATTTGAAGCAAAATAATTATCCATTTGACTTAATTAACCTTATATCCAAGGTCTATCTGAAAGACTGAGGAATTCTCTAAAAAAATTAAACAATAATGTTTATTAAAAAAATATGAATACTCTCGAAATTTATTTATCAAAAAAGAAAGACGCTGATTCTATTGAAGATTTATCTAGTGTTATTTATCAAATCAAATGCAAATGTTGCAATAAAATCTATATAGGTGAAACAGGCCGGAGACTAAAAATTATAAGTGCAGGACACAAGAGACTGCAGAATAGGTAATAAAAAAAAAAAGGATTATCACAGCACTGATAGCACTTTGATCATTATTTTGACTTTGAATTTAAAAATGTAAGAATTTTAGCTACAGAAAGAAATAAATATCAACGTCGCATTATAGAATCTATATATATAAACAAATTCCGTAATATCTCTGCCAATTTACAATCAGAGACTCTAAACATCAACAAAATTTATCAAAGTATTTTAAAATTATTCTTATTATCCACACAGTAATTAGAAAAAAAAAGGAAGATAAAAAATTTAATTTGTTCTTCATTTTCTCATTTCAAAAAGTAATTAACTAAATGACACAGGATGTTTACTCCATTATTATGTGACTTCCTAAACCAGTCAATCACAGCTATTTGTTATTTTTAGTCCTTGTTCCTGAATTGTATGACTAATTTTTTATTATACTAAGCTTAAAATATATTATTTATAGATCTTTGATAAACATACGCATTGTATCGAAACGTACGTAAGATGTTAAATTGGAGATTAACATAAAAATGTTTCATGAATGATGAAAGTTCGCATTCAAATCATTTTTGTTTATCTATGATGATTATCAGACATATTAACTACAATTCACATCTATACTTTTAAGAGTTCCAGCACAAAAAAGTTTTAATATCACAATACTTCGCGACTAATTTTTTTTTAATCTTTAGATGATCGGATTTTTTAAGATTCATGTTTCTGAAGGGTCCATTTTTTCATTTTTGGTATTTTCGATTTACAATAACTTTTGATCTCAAACATTTTTATTTAGGATAATTTAATTTTAAAGTTATAGGAATAAAAATAGCTCTATTATGACCGGTGAAAATAGAGGTAAATTTCTTTTTAATTTCAGAAGAATTTTTCTAATCAGTTTTTTCGTTTAAATATTTTAATTTGATTTAATAAAGATTTATATTTCTAGAATTTCAGGACCATTTGAATTTTTTCAAACAAATTTTGCCGAGAAAATATAAAATATTTACGAATTTTCTGGGAAACTTTAATTATTTAAATTCAATCAGAAAGTAATAAAAACGATTAATTAATTTTTTATGTTACTCAAAAGAAGTAAAAATTTCATCTGTTTGGTGAAAAAAATTGTTTACACAAATGAAAATTGTTTTTAAAAACTATGGGTATGTAATGAAAAGTTTCAACATCAAATTAGTTATAGAAATTGTTAAACAATTTGAGTTTGCACTTTTCGCATTATTCTAGCCAAAAGATACATTTTAACAATTAAAAATTGTTAAAGCAATTAAAAATAAAATTAATCGAATATTTGGTCATTCCATTTTTTGTGAAAATTTACGCTTTCTAGGATGAAATATCATTTTTTTCAGTCGTTTTTATGGGTATAAAATTAATCTGCTGCTACTTTGGTTAAAAATTAAAAATTAACTGATTATTTCGAAATTTCTCTTTTTTCTTGGAATATTAATGTATTTTTATAAATATTCCTCTTTTGTAGAAAATTTGTAGATTTCATTGAAAAATCAACTGCTTGGTTAAAAGTTGAACTACACTTTGCTAAAAATTCATTTTTTTTTAAGATTCACTTAATCGCTGAATGGTTGTTTGTTAAAAATTGTAATTCGTGTGAATAAAATTTTTTAGAAATTCAGCCAGTTGGTTAGAAGTCCAATTTTCTTATAAAAAATTTGTTCTTTTGGATAGAAAATTCATATTTATGATAGAAAAATATTTTTTCAGAAATCTGTATTGTCATCAGAGATAAACAGGATTTCTTAAACGTCTTTAGAGTGCTACAAGAGAGATTAAGAGAAAAATCCTTTTTCAAATCAATTTTCTGAAAAAAATTTATTTATAAAAATCATCTTTTTTTTAAATTTGACCATTTGTTTATAGATGCATTTTTAAAGGTTAAAAATCCAGCTATTTGGTAAAAGATTTAACTATTTTGTTGAACATTGATTTGGTTATCATTCACTAAAGAAAACAAATTTTCAAAATAAATTAAATTTGAACTTCCAAATTCTTGGATAATTACTCAGAATTATTAACTTTTTTAAATAAAAACTTTTCTGCTAGCATGTTTTTATTTTTTGTTTCAAACGAAAGTTACATTTTTATTGCAATCCGCAGCCTAGCCTGTTACAATTTGCGATAAGTGTTATTTTGAGTTAATTTTAAATTATTTTTGTATGTAATAATAATTCGAAATAATAGAATTTCAGAAATTTTAAACGCTTTGAATTATAAATGATACAATTTCAGCACCTTTCAAATGAAATTCTCCAAATTTAAAAATTTTATTCTGAAACTTTTTTATTTTCAGAGGTTCTTATTTGAACTTTTTAGGGTACTTTATTCATTTTTATGCAAAATATGAAAAAATATCTTAAAATCTCTTAAGCCCCATAGATTACAAAAAACTTACTTAAATAAATAACAAATATTGTATCTTGAGTCATTGTGTATTTTGAATTTCGCGCCGAAATTACGTCATAACCCGGCAAAAACATTAGGTTGTTAAGGTTAGATGGGGAAATCCGAGTTTTTCACAGCCCGGGCCAAACAATTAAATCAATCGCATGAGACCAAACTTTATTTTTTAATAATTTGGAACAAAATTATTTTTCATCATAAGTATATTTTCATATTATTGTTTATTCTTCAAAAGCTATTTCATTGAATGAAAAAATAGCGCATTTTTTGTAACAGGTTTATTATGTAAATGAACTGCTTTTGAACAATCATTTTTTTCTCATATATTATAAAAATTAAGTTTCGTCTGATGCGATTGGTATTATTGCTTGACGTACATATAAAAAAAAGTTTTTTATGAAATCTGACGGTCAAAAGAATTTAATAAGAAACCGAAAAATTTGAGGTGATTTTAAAAGACTTTAAGGTCAATATAGCAAAAATCCATTGGATTTGGTACATTAGTAGAAATAACTTAATTCAAGAGGATTCAAGTGAATCCAAAAATATTCAGAGAAAATTAAGAAAATTCGATAGAACAACAAACAATTAAAAAATTTAATTACAAAATTAGAAAATTAATAACACCCGAAATTTTTTCTTAAATTCAGATAAATGAGAGTGAATAAAATTAGGGAATAATAATCTAATAAAATCCACAATAATTCAAGGTGAATTTAAAATTACTCAGACTGAATTTTGGCAAATTGAAAATCCAAACTTAATTAACAGAATTTAATAGATTTTAGTGGCTGGTTTCACTGCCACTAATGTGATATTTTTCAGTTAAAAAATGTATCTATCTACTAAAAATGTATATATTTAAATGTATGCATTAAAAAATGTATGTCATGTATTAAAAATATGTATTAAAAAATGTATGTAATCCCAAAAATGTATTTAATTTTTAAAGGAACATGTATATTTAAAAAAAAAATCAAAATCAAAATGAAATATATTGGTATCTTTTTGAAAATCAGCCCATCGTGACAGTTTTTTATTAAATCGTTTTAAAGTTATGAAATTAAAAAAAAAACACTTTTTTCATTTTCTAACAATTTCTTTATTTATATTTTCTAACTTCTAAACATAAAGAATATCTTTTTATTGAAGAATAAATCATTTCTTTACAAATATATACTACACATATGAAGAAAAACATTTCTTCTTGTTGAAGTTTTGTTCTATAATGTATAGATTCCGAGATATTTAGCGTTGAGAATAAATTGTTTTTTGTTCTTTTAACAAAAGTTCATAACTTTAAAATGACTCATTAAAAAATTTCACTATAAAAAAATCAATTCAAAATTGTTTTTACAAGACCAAATGCATTTAGAAGGTATTGACTCAAACTTTAAATCCATGCTGGATATTTTTAAAGACATGAACTTTTCACAGAGATCTATGTGTTTTTATTTCGACCAATTTCGCTGGAAATTAAAATTAGAAAATTTGTATTAAACGTTACCTTAATTTCATTCCACATTAATAAAAATTTGTCACTAATTTCATATCTACAGAAATCCAATCAAAATTTCATTTAATTGAACGTCAAGAGCTTCAAGCATGTGATACTTGTCATGAAATGCATAAGCAGACACTCTATTGAAAGATAGACAAATTTATGATTATTATGTTAACCTTTACAAGCTGCAATTCCTGAACATTGTAGGCAGAGTAATTAATTTCTCGTGTGATTCCAGAGTTGTGCAATTTTGAATTGCAAATGAATCTAAAGCTTTATAATTTTATACTTTATCGATATATATTTTTATATATACGATTCTAAGAATACTCTGCATTTTGCCGCACAGCAAAATTTAATCAGTCTTCAGTCTAGGTGCGCTGGTATGCTGACTGCAAGAAATAGTTTCAAAACAGTTTTAAGATTTAATTAAAATTTTAAGTTTAACAGCAACAAACAAACACAAACAAAACATGAAGGATAAAAATAAATTTTCTCGTTCAAGAAGTAATGATACTAAATATGAAAAAGTGGCTCTTCACGATTTATCATCAAAAGTGGAGTATGTGCCTCAAAAAGTAGGAAACTCTTGGTTACAGTATGCAGCTACTGTCAGTGGTAATTATAGAATTAAATTTTTATACCTGAATTTGCAAGAATTGTAGAAAGAAAATGAGAAATTGCCTCTTCGTTGATACAACAATTTATTTTTTCTTTATTATTAATTTCTTCAAGTTTATGCATTTTTGACCTCATTTTGCCAATTCTCTAAATTAACGCCATTTAACTTAATAGATAAGTGTAATCACAGATATCTTGATCTTGTTTTTGCCAATACAACAATTCAAGTAAGTAGAGTTCATGAACCTGTAATGCCTGAGGACAAATACCGTCCGTCCCTTTTGATCAGATTTTACATTAACATTCAAATCATAGATAAAAGATTTGTCAATATCTCCATTTCTAAAAGATACAATTTTCATGTAGCGTAACTTTTGATCAGACATGTTTAGAGTTTTATAATTTAATATATAACATCCTCGATTAAACGGTACCAAAATACAAAACGAAAACTACCAAGGACTGTTTCCTTTTATGGTATACGAGAGATATCATTTCTGATATCGCGAAAAAGGATAGATTTAGATTAAAATTATCTGATAATGGCAGTCCCTATTATATAGAGATGTTTGTTAAGCTCAGGGCCGATATCAAAAAGCGAATCGAAATTGCATTTAATAAATTTTCGACTAATGCGCAAGTCAATATAATCGCAGAACCCTATACGTTTTGGTCTTACATAAATAGGCAAAAGAATTATCACAGGAGCCCAAATATAATTTGTTATTATAATAAAGAACTAATCTGACCACAAGAAATAATAAACACTTTTGCTTCTTACTTTCACAGCGTTTATAAAAAATAAAATGATAGTTTACCTTTTATGTATCGACTTTATCAAGAGATTCCTGGAGATGTCGTTATAATAGATGAGAATGCTATCTCCACAGCCTGCAAGAAGTTAGCAAATAAAAAAACTGCCGAAACTGATCTCATCCCAGCGTTCATTGTCAAAGACTGAGCATCTGTACTCATTCCCCCTCTCACATATTTATACAATCTAGGACTAGAAAATGGCCCATTTCCGAGGATATGAAAACAAGCGAGAGTATCACCTATATTTTAAAAGGGAAAGATAGATATCAATAATTATAGACCAATATCAATACTCAATAACTTTTCTAAAATCTTCGAAATTTGCCTTCATAAAATTATTGACGATATAGTGGCACCAAACATCACTACTCATCAACATGGCTTTGTCCCCAGCAAATCTACCACCACAAACCTATTAGTTTTTACCCAAAACATTAAGGACATTCTTGTGAACTTTGATCAGGTAGATGTCATTTATACCGACATCTCCAAGGCTTTTGACAGCTTGATCATCGGACCCATTTATATCTACATCAGGTGTACCTCAAGGTTGTAACTTAGGAACCATGTTGTTTCTGATAAACATGAACGATATCTCGACACTCCTATATTGCTATTATCTAATTTACGCAGATGATGTAAAAATTTATTTACCTATACCTAACCTACGATCGTGTCAACCTCCAAAATAACTTAGATCTCCTCATTAAATGATGTAAGTTGAACAAATTGAGCCTTAATGCATCTAAATGTAAGGTTCTATCCTTTTCTAACAAAAACGTTGTACTACGCCACCGTAACTACATCGAAGGTATTGAACTGGAGAGAGTAGATACAATTAGGGACCTAGGAATATTGTTCGACAGTAGGCTCACCTTTAGTGCATACATTGATGAAATGATTAGTAATGCGAACAATACATTAGGTTTTGTTATGAGAGCTTACAGGCACTTTAAAACATCATACCCTCTGATTTCTCTTTTTTGCACATTAATCAGATCCAAACTCGAATACGCGTCGGTCGTCTGGTCACCGCACTTGAAAAAAAAAACACATTAACGCCATCGAGGCATGTCAAAGACGTTTTCTAAAAGTCTTAGCGTGGAAAAAGAAAAAATCCTAGCCTCCCCGTGGTTCAGATCATAAAGCCCTAAGAAGTAGATTTCAGGCATGGTCACTAGACGATAGACGTAAGTTCAAAAATATTCTAACGATATTTAAAATTATAAGAGGTATCACTGACTGCCCTAAAATCTGTGAAATGATACCATTTCACGAACAAAGGGTCGAAACGCGAGCAACATCTACGGTTTTTTACTTGCCAAAAATACTATCTACGCGCTCTGCTCTTTATAAAATGCGTAATGATATGAATGTTATAGCACTGCATTCTCTATGCAAAGATCTAGATTGACTTACTATGTCACTATCTGAATTCTCTAGTATAGTACAAAAACTTATGTTACAAGTGAATAGTTTTTAAAACTGAAAATTATAACAATACCTGCGTGATCATGTTAGGCAAATTATAATTAAGATGCTACACTATGTGCATATTATAGCCCTCTAATTGGTTCTCCAGAACTGTTGGGTTTTCTTTTTTCACATGAATAAATAAATAAAATGCAATTATTTCAAAAGATCCTGAGTATAAAGCAATGTGAAAAATTACAATATGTTAAAAAACGTTATAGTGCCATAATTGAATTCTTAATTTTTTCCAGTGTGCCTCTTTTCAATGTCAATTGGGATAACGTATTCATGGACATCTCCTGCACTGCCACACTTAAAAAGTAATAATTCTGAAATTCCTATAACGGAAGTTCAGGGGGCATGGATTGCTACATCAATGGATATTGGAGCATTTACGGGCAACATAGTATTTCTATTTCTCTCGAGTTATCTAGGTCGAAAAAACTCGATTCTTATGATATCCATACCTTACATAAGTGCATGGTTGATGATTATTTTCGCAAAAAACGTAATTACATTATATGTATCACTATTTATTGCCGGCATTGTTTGTGATTTCGGAGTCGCGTTAGTACCAATGTACATAGGAGAAATTGCTGACAAAGAGATTAGAGGAAAACTCATTATTGGAGTAAGGATGTTTATCAGTCTGGGACACATGTATGTGAAAACAGCCGGAGTATTACTTTCTTATAAGATGATGAACAAAGTGATGTTGATCGCACCACTTCTTTTCTTTGTAACATTTTTCTTCATGCCAGAAAGTCCTTATTATCTCCTGCTGCAAAATCGGAAAGAAAAAGCACTAAAAACACTGATGAAGTTGAAAGGAGTCAAGGTGCCAGAAATTGTACAATTGGAATTGGAAAGAATAGAGAAATCCGCAAGGGATAGTCAAGAAAATAAAAAATTGAAGTTTCGAGAATTGTTTGCTGTTAAAGAAAACCGGAAAAGTCTCTCCATTGTCTTGCTGGCATGGTCAACAAAACATTTATCCGGAACTTTATCTATCAATGCTTTCACGCAAGATATTTTCAAAGAAACAGAAATCTCCTTCGCACCGGAAATATGTGCAATGATAATTGCCACAATAGGGGTAACAATGGTTCTAGTAGCTACCTTCATGATCGAACGCGCTGGCAGAAGAATTACTTTTTTATTATCTGGCTTATTTTCTGCCCTGGGTCTGGCAGTGGTAGGATTTTTTTTCTTCTTGAAAACTTATCTCGAGGCAGATGTTAAATCTATCACTTGGCTACCACTTGCGGGATTAATTCTCTACGAAATTGCATCTTCTATGGGACTTTCTTGCGTACCCCTTATTCTGATCGGTGAAATTTTTGCTCTCAGGGTCAAAATGCCGGCCACGTTTGTCATTTATACGACAATGAGTATACTCATGATTATTATGAAAATTTCATTTCAATGGTTGAATAATGTGGCAGGTATTTATACCACTTTCTGGATTTACGCAATCTGCACTTTTTCTGGCTCGATTATCTACTTTTGCATCGCGCCTGAAACTAAGGGGAAGACCCTCGAAGAGATTCAGGAAAATATGTGCGCAAAAAATAGTAGGTTTTAGGAAAGCGACAAAATCATCAGGGAACAAATAATACTTATATTTCTTTTTAAGTCCAGTAGATTAAAAATATAATATTGAATTAAGGAAGTTATTTCATAAATTATAGAGATTTTGTATTATATACAATATGTATGTCTGTAAATATATAATTGTTAGTATTTATATCTATAAAAATTTTCCGGCCATGTGGAAACAATCTCGTTGTGCGCTTAACTGTTAAGTTTGAGCACGCCTAGGGCGCGCGACTGTTTATTTGTGCGCTTCGCGCTCGATATTATATTTATCTCGCGCTACATGATCAGTCTTCGTAATTTCCCTACATGTGTGCGCACCCCTTTTAAAATAAAAAGGGTCATCAAATAAACAACCGTAAGTTGGTGAATGTGAATTCTCTTCTGTTAAAGCTTCTTCGGCTTTAAAAAAGACATTCTCATCAAGTATTTCGTGCATTGCAGTCGACTTTGTCTGAAACATGAATTTTTCTAACTATGTGCAACATTATTAAATCAAATGTGTATCATATTTATTTCTACACTTCGGGGCTGTAACTGCTTACTCAGATATTGCAAAATAATGCACAAATTTTATTTTTCATGATTACTTTGATATTTGCTCTTTATTTTCCTTCTAATAAATTCTTTTAATAAAATTATATTAATACCATTCATAATATGTGTATCTTGTTTGTAAAAGTAAAAAAATATGCTCATCATATGAAAAATAATTTTTTAATAAACTTTTAAATGAAACTTAGGTCGTTTTTCATAAATTTAATTTGTTTAATTTTAATTTAATTTTATACGAAGTATACCAAAACTTCGCATCCTAGCGTAAAGTGATCTGTAGACAAATTTTATTAGTTAAAATGTTATTTTAGCTTGTGCCGTTTTTACAAAAAGGTAATCTGTTCGTTTTGAATATGTACTGGCATAAATTTTTCAAAGATTTGATTTATTTGCTGTCAATGTTATTTTTTAGGATTTAAAGAAAAACTGATATTCTATCAACAATGATTAATAAAAAATTTGTAGGACTTTTTGCAGAAAACAAATTTTGCCTTTTTATTTTTTTCGTAGTTTGTGTTCTTTGTCTAAAAATTTAATTGTTCTATTGTTAATGTAGTTTTTACAAATTAAAAAAAACTGGACATATATCTTTTTTGGATGAATAATTTTTATTTATTTATCTTTTGTTGTATCTTTCGTAGTTTGACCGCAAAATGGAATTTTTTATTTTCATTTGTTTTTGTATCGTCAATATTTAAATTTTTCTAATAATTCAAGAAGTTGTAACAATAGTTTTGTTGTCCCTTCAAAAATTAACGTTTTCCTTTTCTTTACTTTTTTGATATCGTGCGCCATTTAGCTTATAAATGTTCATTTTTGTGTTTTTTTTTAAATCTTGTAAGTACTAGAACTCTTGTCCTTTTTTATCGAAAAAACTTATGGAGAGAAAATGTTTTTATTTTCAAATAGTACAAAAAACCCTACAGAGAATTTTTGAATTTCAAAAAAAGGTGACTCATCAATTTTCAAAATGCGCTCACAACGTGGACATTTGACAAAAACCGGGGGCGGGGGGGGGGATTTTA
>JAAAKG020141304.1:0-11893 GCA_010014905.2 Druon quercuslanigerum | reverse complement strand
CGGGATCCGTCCCGACCTCATGCAAAATTTCCCGACCCATCCCGACCCGTGAAATTCTCTATCCCGCACACCCCTACCGTCCAGTAACAACCCTGACAATTGCTCCAAACATTTTGTTACAATTTTTATACTGTTTAAATAAATTTAATTGACCTATTAGAATACTGCATAATTTAGGATGCTCCTTGTGAGAGGCTCAGTGAACTAGCTAGAAATTATTTTGATATAATTTTTTCCCTAGATCTATTCTTTATTATTATAAATTTAAGAGACATTTTTGACAATATGATTCGTGAGAGTGTAATGTAATCTTTCAAATTTTGTATCTAGTTTTTAATGGATCTTTAGGTTTTAGCATTCATATATTCCGAAAATCATAACATTTTGTCGGTGTCTTGTCTATCTGTATGTCTGTATATATGGTTAACTGAATATTTAAGCCAAGCTGAGTTTTGAAGGATTTGTACAATCGAGTCAGTCTTTAATACACTTTTTGGGGTCTTAAAATGAAGGTTCAGTTCGTTACCCAGATATTTTCAACCAAATTAATCAAATTTAGAGCATTTTAAAATTCTCAATTTTTTTCAAGTTTCCGACATTTATGTCAAATTTTCTAACAAATGGGTAAAAGACAAGTGTACACTTTCCTTAAAACGCAGCCCTTAGCAAGCACACTAATTGTGGTTCTCCCATTGCGTGTGCTATTTTGCTCATGATTTGCGCCCATGATTTACGTCTGCGCGCACCTAATATCGTACTACTGGAGGGAGCACCCTATATAGGTCCCCCATTTCTGGAATTTTCCGCCCCTATAGTCCCGAAGTCGGTAATTTATCGGATTTGGACTGTATTTAAATTCTAAATTAAATTTTATTTAATTTTTAAAATTATGTAAATTTTCTTTAAATTGTAAATTTAATTTTAAAAAAACTTTTTCAAAGGTCATTGGGGGGTGAGAATGCAAAAGTTGCCCCCGCACGTATCAAGTTCATATTACCACTATAGATGAGCATTGATGCGCAATAAAATTCCTCCAAAGGATAACTTAAAAATTTGATTTTTAGGGCAGTTATGGACAACGAAAGTAAAATCAAAAAAAGTCATTTTTCTCGAATACTACTCAGCCGATTTTGATGATCGATGTATATGTTATAGCTACCCGTAAGAATAAATAGAAAACAAATTATAAAATTTTTAAAACAAAATATAGGGACAAAAAGATGTTTAAAAAATTTTCAACATTTTTTTGAGGTTACGTTTTAGAGATACAACCCTAGTTTTTTTTTGGAAAAAATGCTCTTATTGCGTACTTTAACATATATTTTACCCAAGTTTTTAATAGGGTTACTTCATGAGTTTAAAAAAAAAATCTGACGCAGGGCGCCGTTCGTGTATTGCGTATAGCGCACAACATGATCTCGAGTACAAAAATGTTTTAAAAAATTTTAATATTTCTTCTGAGGTTATGTTTTAGAGATACAACCTTGGTTTTTTTGTTGAAAAAATGCACTTATTGTCTACTTCAACATATATTTCACCCGAATCGTTCCTAGGGGTACTTAATGGCTTTAAAAAACAAAATCTCGCGCGGGGCGATTCCAACCCAGCTTGTGTGATACTATTATTCTGATTCCGCTATTCACTTGTTTCGAGGTGATTGTCAAATATTTTCCTATCATCATACTGCCTGTCAGTAAACTAACTTTCTGATTCCTCGATTCACTTGCTTCGAACAGATCGTCAAAGATTCTCATAGCATCTTGCTACCTGCCACGATACTAACTTTCTGGATTCCTTATTCACTTGCTTCAAACAAAACTTGAGTATCATCTGTCTGAAATGTGCTGGCTGCGAAGCTTTTTTAATTAAGAAGAAAGGCAAAAAAAGATAATAAAAAATGCAATTCAAGCAAATGATCATTCTCTTTTATTAAACCGCATAATAGTTGTTAATAAAATTTTATGCCACAATTGTCAACTCTATATTTATAAAAAAAATCTCAATAGTTTCTCTAATTCTGACGAGGAGAACGCCTGCCTCTCCTTCCGACAATAACTTAATTAATAATGATCCAACGTTTGAAATTAAACTTAAATCAAATGATGAAATTCCTGATGTTGAACGCATTCAACTTCCTGTTCCGCGGACTGTTACAACTCACTAATATGGTTGCATCTGCTTCTCCACGACGAATTTAACTACAATCCCTGAAGAAGCTCGAGTACAGTCTTACATTAAGAAGAAAATATACGAACCACAAAGAAATCGGTGCTGTCGAACTCATATAATCAAAAATCGTAAATTTGATGAAGATCTTGGTCTCTTGAAGGTGCATCCTTACACATCAAGTATCACTGCATTAGAGTTGTCTAAAGTAATAGAAACCCTTTGTACAAGGTTCGATTCAAGTTTATTCGATAAAGTAGGTGAATATAGTCTTTCCGAAAAACAATTAGAAGTATTTACAGGGTTAAATTAGGAACAAGTCAATACTCTTAAGGAGATTTTGATCTCGCTCCGAAATAGCCAATTCCGTTCGGTGACTCAAGCACTTGTAGTCTTTTTGTTCAAATGACGTTTTGCCACATCGCTTCGGTTTAGGTTCTCTTAATAGAAATAATCTTATTCAAGATCATATAACTGATATGGCAAAAAAATTGTTCGACATCGGCGATTAAATATTTTTAATTTGTGACGGAACTTACGCTAGACGTCAAAAGAGCACTAATAATGAATATCAGAAAAAATCTCACTCTGGACAGAAAAAAGTTCCTTTCTGCAAACCTTTCACTATTTTCACAACTGACGGCTACATTGTTGAAATGCTTGGACCATACTTTGCACCCCAATTGGTGAGAAGCGATGTGGAAAAACGTCATTTTCTAACTGTAAGATAGAAGAAAGTATTTTATTAGAGTTCACAGTACGTAATTTGAACCAAAAGACGACGAGTGCTTGAGTCACCGAACGGGATTGGCTACTTCGGAGCGAGATCAAAATCTCTTTAAGAGCATTGAGTTGTTCCCAATTTAACCCTATAAATACTTCTAATTGTTTTTCGGAAACACTATATTCAATTCCTTTATTGAATAAACTTGAATCACACCTTATAGAAAGGATTTTTATTGCTTTGGACAACTATAATGCAGTGATACTTGATGTGTTAGAATGCACCTTCAAGAGACCAAGATCTTCATCAAATATACGATTTTTGTTTATATGAGCTCGAAAGCACCGATTTCTTTGTGGTATGTATATTTTCTTTTTAATGTACGACTGTACTCGAATTTCTTCAGGGATTGTAGTCAAATTCGTCGTGGGGAAGCAGATGCAACAATATTTGTGAGTTGCAACAGTCCGCGGAATAGGAAGTTGAATGCGTTCAACATCAGGAATTTCATCATTTGATTTAAGTTAAATTTCAAACGTTGGATCATTATTAATTGATTTATTGTCGAAAGGAGAGGCGTTCTCCTCATCAGAATTAACGAGACACTATTGAGATTTTTTTAATAAATATAGAGTCGACAATTGTGGCATAAAATGTTATTAACAACTATTATGTGGTTTAATGGAAGAGAAAAATTATTTGCTTCAGAAACATTTTTTAATCAATGAATGAGATATTTTAAAAGCACAAGTATGTAGTACAATTATTGCTGCTGACAGATGATAATCAAGTTTTATTTGAAGCAAGTCAATAACGAATCCAGAAAGTTAGTATCGTGGCAGGCAGCAAGATGCTATGAGAATATTTGACAATCATCTCAATACAAGTGAACAGCGGATCCAGAAAGTTGTATCGCGGCAGACATCAAAATACCATGAGAATATTTGACGATCTGTTCGAAGCAAGTGAATCGAGGAATCAGAAATTTCGTGTACTGACAGGCAGTATGATGATGGGAAAATATTTGACAATCACCTCAAAACAAGTAAATAACGGAATCAGATTAATATTATCACACAATCCGGGTTGGAATCGCAGTCTGCGCTACAAACACGCACGGCGCACAGTGGTAGAAAATCCCAAATTTCCGGACAAAACCCCTAAACCGCTATTAATCATATTAAAATATACCTACCCATGGGTTTACGAGGTCGCTAAATTCGAAAATGATAATAATTTTTTTAAATTCAAAATGACGGACTCAAAATGGCGGCCGACTTTAATAAAAAAGTATTATTTTCAATCAAAATCAACTGCTATTCATGTTTTCGGGGTCGCTAAATTCGAGAATGATATTCATTTTTTGAAACTAAAAATGGCAAACTTAAAATAGCGGCCAACTTTAATAAAAAAGTATTATTTTCAATCAAAATCAACTGTCATTCATGTTTTTGGGATCGCTGAATTCAAAAATGATATTCATTTTTCAAAATTCAAAATGTCGGACTCAAAATGGCGGCCGACTTTAATAAAAAAGTATTATTTCGAATCTGAATCGACTGTTAATAATATTTTTGGAGTCGCTGAGTTTGAAAATGACATTTATTTTGTTAAATTCAGAATGAGGGACCCAAAATGGCGGTATAATATTTTGGATAGCTTGTTTCGCGGTCAACTTGATGAGGAAGGGGAATAAGTCGAAAGACAAGTAGGAAATGCAGTAGTCATATCATGGTTTATTTATTGAAAGCTATCGTTATTATTCTTATCAGTTTTTTCATACGTCAGAAAAGCTAACTCTTCGGGACATAAGCTCTTCCCTTTTTTTGGTTTCAACTTTTGGAAACTCGAAATATAGGGATCTGATGAAATGAGGAGCATGTGAAACATGTCTTCCATAGTACTTTCTCTAGAACATTTTCGCGCATTGTTTTGCCTGTAATTCCGAACGTCTTTATTTCGAGCTTCCTGAGCTTCTTCCGAGTATTGTCCAGTGGGCAAAATAGCGTACTGGATAATTTTTGTGCTATGGATAAGGACTTTACGGATAGTTGTGGGCATGTAATACCACGGATATTCGGATACAAACAATTGTGCAGTCTGCAAACAATATGTATCGAACAATTCTATTTCGACGTTAAATCCGCTTGTCAGTACTTGTAAAATTATGTAAAATCTCTGAACTAATTCCGGGTTTAGTCCGAGAATGCGAGCGGATACTTGCCAATTTTGAAAAAAGTGCCGCGCAGTATTGCCATCATTAGAATTACCCGATCCTGCTCTTGGGCAATCAGCTAACAAATCCAATTCATCTTTAAAACCTTTTTGAATAACAGACTTGCGCAATTTTAAAACTTCTTTAGTATCTTCACCCCGAGAATGCCATTTCTGGACCTCTGTTTTATATCCTACATGCAAAAGACACTCAAAAAATCGTATCCAACAATTCAAAGTTGACATACCGAATTGCAGATTAGAGTCGTCAATTTTTCTTTCTTTCATTGCGTCAATGTCGTTAAACTACTTGGAAGTTGCATCACACAAATAGCGGCGCATCGCAGATGACGTATTTGTAACTGCATTACAAACTTTGCCATCGATCATTGTACATGCTAGTTCGTATGCAACTTCCACAAGCTTTCCGTCAATGACTGAACTGAATTTCTTGAGGGATGCGATTTCCTCATCAATCGAGTGCTTTTCTTCACGACTTGACTCCTTATTTTCATGTAGAAATTGTAAATGTATCGGCTTGCAAAAACGAGGGGAAGATGGTCTAGGATTTTTCCAAATTATAATATCTTTCTTCGAGTCATTATCAAATCCACTTAGTTGCAGAGGAACGAGGGATGTTGATAAGACATTCGAGTCTGAGCTATTATCGTCGGCAAATTTTTGTTTATATTCTCTTTGACCCGAGCTCCCGTCAAAACCCCATTTAACGATCAAATTCAATTTCTCGGAAATATCGGAACGTAAATGTTGTATGAAATCTCTTTCTACATGCAAAATTCTCGCGCAAGTATGATTTAAGAGGGACTGCAATTTAACCTCAGCATTCGTTTCAGTAATAATTATATCATCCGGGTAACAAGCTCTTTTCGCATCTAAAACCTGAAAATATGCGGGGTAAATTGGACTATTGTAAGACATGCTATTACTGCGAATCATTTCATACTGGCTTTTTGTCAGTTTCGTTTCTATGATAAGAGACAACGTTTCATCCGGAGACATTTTAATCGGCGTTTTTTTTGCCTTTGTCATCGCTGCCTTATATTCATCAGCACGTGTCGGAGATTCCATTATGTCTTGCACCATTTGTGATGCTGCAGTTGCTCCATCAGAACGTAGCCCAACTTTTTCCGCGAATGAGATTTCCTCGGTTGTATAGTTATCTCCCATTTGGCTAATTCTGTGCCTTTTTGAACGGTCAGTCATGTCCGAAAGCCTGAAAGCGATTCATTATCGGTGGATAAGATCTGCAATAAAGTTTATTCAGTTAATGTCAAGCAATACAAGTAATGATTAATAAAGAGCTGCTGGCGACGATAATTTTACCACAACAGTTGTAGAATCCTCGAGCCAATCCTTGAATTTCATGGCAAAGACGTCTTGTTTGCGATGAACCTTTTTCCATTTCTCCTTCAACTTTTGAAAAACACTTTTTAAAACGTTCGCAGATATCTGTGCAATTTTACAAGAATCAGGAGATTTCTTGAGCAACTTTTCAATCAAGATGTTCTTCTTTGCTTCAAAATTTTCTTCGAAATGATAGAAAAGTGCCTCGAACATTTCCATTTGCGTCCATGTTGCTTCTATTTTCGTCGGTACTAAAGAAAATGAATAGAAATTATCACCTTTACGAAAAATTCTTTTTATTCTTCATTATTTACTCTAACATTCTTCACACACATTGAAATTTGATTATTCTTATCGAAATGATCACCCTTCACAAATAAGAAACAATTTATTCGGAACACTTGATGTCGCGGATTAGCTGATGAGAATCGTCCGTGCGCCGTGCCGCGCCGAACTCTACTTCGCGGCGCGCTGTACCGGCCGACCGTACCGCCGCGCGACTTCAAAAACCGTTCTCAAAAACGCATCCGCAGCTATGCGCAAAAAAGTGCAACGCCATTTTGTTTCGGAAACTTCCCCGATTATAAAACATCAAGAATCTTAGCGATTCTTTGCGGTTAGTATATAAATAATCCACATACCTTTACGATGGAAATCCATAGGGTCCAGATAGTCTTGGAGATGTTACATAGATAATTCAGACGTTCACTTTTCACTTTGACACATGATAATAATCAGCGGTTCGCGCGCGGTCTAAAAGAGGTTAGACTTTGGGCGGCTCCCTACTCAAAACAAATGAATGTCAACATCTTTACTTTTTAATTCATTGTCAGAAACGCACCCTTTACATGATACGGTGAATTTGATCTCGATCGGTAAATGTCGATTTTTGAGGTTTTGTCCGGTTTTTATGGATTTTCGACCACTGTGAAGCGTTTAAATATTGTAAAATCATAAGGAAATTTGTCATTATAATTTTCAGGTGTTCTGGCGAGAGTTCTGTTCCTCTCCAAAGAGTTATACAGTCATATACCGTTTTTCGATACCTAAGTCAATACCCAAGACGATACCATAAGCCCTATACCGTTTTTCCATACGAATATTACGAATCGAAACTAAATTTACGTATTACGAGGACATACTTACTATCTTTCACTAAAAGATTATTATGGCGCAATCTAAACTTTCGGAACGAGAGAGGGTATCTGTGTTAATTATGCGTGGTTGGTTAGGTCGAGTTCGATCTTATAATCAAGTTCGTTTGCTTTTTAATTGCACTTTTCGTAATGGAGAAGGGTTAAATCCTGTCTCAAAATCAACAATTGAAAGAATTTTAAGGCGCTTTATGAATCATGGATCTATCAAGGAACTTCAGAGAACTGGTCGGCCAAAATCTGCAGGATCTGAGGAGATGCAGATTGACATAGCCCAATAATTTGTTGAAAACCCACACCTTAGTTTACGTCGAGCTATTGATGAGCGTGACGTTGCTCCTGAGACAGTGTGAAATATTTTAAAAAGCATTAATTTCCATCCTGAAAAAGTTCATCTGGTACAAGAGCTCAATGAAGACGATCCTGATCGTCGGGTTGAATTTTGTAATATTATGATGGACAGAATTGATAGAGATCCTCTTTTCTTTTACAATACAGTATTTTAAGATGAAGCTACTTTCACTTTAAAAGGTGAAGTAAACAGGCAAAATTGTAGATATTGGTCCGACACAAATCCTGATTGGATATTGGAAAGACACAAACAATATCCACAAAAAATTAATGTTTGGGCCGGTATCTTGAATGATACATTGATAGGCCCTTTCTGTATCGATGGTAATCTCAATGCCCGTGCATATGAAGAGCTTCTTAGAAACCAAATTTTACCAAGAATAAGGTAGATTGCAGGCGATAATTTTCAAAATATTTGGTTCCAGCAGGACGTAGCAGCAGCTCATTACGGTAGGTAGGTTCGAGCTTATTTGGATACTCAGTTCCCTCAAAGGTGGATCGGAAGAAGGGGTGAAATCGAGTGGCCTGCTAGATCTCCTGATCTGTCGCCTCTCGACTATTTTCTTTGGGGTTATTTAAAGAGCAAAGTATACTCAACGCAACTCCAAAGCTTAGACGAATTGCAGAATCGGATTCTACAACAGGCTACTTCGCTTGATAGGGAGATGATTCGTAATGCTGTAACTCATTTTTACAATCGCATAGCTTTTTGTCAAGAAGCTCAAGGTTTTCAGTTCGTACATCTTCACTGAAGCGTGAGAGGCAAGGGGACTCATCGCTGCCATGGCAGAAGTTTCCGCTTACTTGAGACTGAATGTCTTAATGCAGTTTAGAAGTGTCATTTGCAATGCCGCTGATAATACGCAAAGAATATCAGTCGAATGCGAAGCAAATGTTTTTATTTTATACAATACCTACGTCCCGGAAAACGTAAAATCATGTCCACATCATTTGGATGATAAAGGTTTAATTCTGCAGCCACTTGTATAGTTATTACGTTTTATTAACAGGACATACATAATTAGAAGCCCACAGCTACAAGCTGTGAAAATAATCTCTCAGAACCTGAAATGGAACTCTAACTATTATACTGTACCGGAGGTTCAAACTGCCAAATTGAGATTGTTAATTTGTTTAAGTTTGTAGGATTGTGACTCCCATCTTTTCATTGAAGCACTTACTCTAGTTTTAATTCTTGACAGCCTACGTCAACAACGGAGGAAAAATGGTCCCGTTTTTTACCGCCATCTGTGTCGGGTAGGGAAATTAAGTCAGCGTCCATATGTTAGTGCACGTGTACATGTATATCTAGCTCTTGTGTGCACTAGTATTTTATTATTTTAATAAATACGGCTGTCTAAAATATAATCGGGTGGCTTTGTAAATGGGGGATGTTTGAAAAATTGGAAGCTCTCATAAAGCGTTTAGATAAGAAGCAAGAAAGACATCGAATTATATGAATAGGGATATGAATAGACAGGGAAAAGATGTTAGGGGGGAAGTAAAGAAGGTAAGAGTAAAATGGGAAGAATGGGATAAGCGCTGGAAGGAGGCGAAAGACAAGGTTTAGGATAAACTAGAGAGCATAGAGCATAGGCAGAGAAAGGTTAAGGAACAGGGAAATAGTGAGATAAACAGCTGTAAATTTGATAAGCAATTTAGAAATGAGGAATAAGCATATGGGGAAACAAGCAAAGAATAAGGAAATACTTAAAGGGAATGTAAAGAACGTGCAAAGTGAAAATGAAAGATTGTTGAAAAGACTGATTGAGATTGAAAGAAGATTGGAAGGGGAAGAAAGGGCAAAGAGGAAAAATAACTTAGTGGTTAAGTGATCGAAAGTGGAGAGTGAAACAGAAGTGAAAATAAAAAAATCTTTTGAGAGACATAAGAGTGCAGGTAAGGGTAGCAAAAGTTAAGCGAATAGGACGGACGATGGAAGGAAAGGAAGGAAGGTTGTTTGATGCGTTTGTCTGGGAGGTGTTGTGTTATGGAGATATTTGAGACAGGCTATGGTAGTTATCTAGAGTTTCCCAAGATACATGTTAAGGGAAGAATTAGGGAGAAGACTTAGGAGAAAAGCTATAAAAGGGGAGAAGGAAGCAGAATAACACAAGCATGTTTGGGCGAAGTTCGGAACAATGAGGTGAGAGGCAGTTTGAGAAATTAAAAATGGGAGGAAGACAGGATAAACAATGAGAAGGGTTTGTAATATACGAGAAGTGGTTGTGGAGTGGCAGGGCATGGAGTTAGAGCTATTAGTAAAACAAGGAGAAGAGAGATGAACAAAGATTATATATTCGATGTAAAATAGATGTTATGTGATGGTCAAAGGGTTGACGTAACCAGAATATATGTGTAGAGCATGTGGATACGAAATGGAGTCATGGGCACATGTATTAGAGAGATGTACAGAAGAGGAAGATGGACCATCGAGTGAGGATGAGTTTGTGAGGTGGATTTTGGATGGTAATGGACAGGGAGTGATGTGGATGAAGAAATTGGAAGAAGTAAAGGAAAGTAAGGGAGTAGGGCAGAGCCAAACGGGCAGTCCTGCGAAGGGACAGTAAAAAGCAAAAATTTGTTTTCAATTTCGTGGAAAATTCATTTTTATGCTAAGAGGAAACGCAAGCCCGGAACGATCCCTCATTTTTAGAATTAATATTGCTCATGTTTATACTACGTGGGGCGAAATCGTAGAATACAAGTAGTAGTTAAGTTAGACTAAGGATGGAATTGTGAATATATGTACAGGGAGCGGAGGCCTCCATGCCGGTAAAAGGAAGAGATTAAATATATACATGGGTGATTCTCAAATTGCAGGAAAATTTGAAGTCCCAGTAATATAACATTAAAATATAAACTCTTCCTTATTTTCATTTTTATTTAATAAATACGGGTTATGATCCTCTACAAAATATTTAGTTCGTTTTTTGAAATTTCTTTTCCTATTGATTTAAATATAATGTAAGAACACCTCAAACGTCATTAGCGTTAGGTGTCGAAGCTTTATTTTGTACAAGAAGGAAGCTTGTGCTTGAGAGGAACAAAACTTAAATTCATGCAAGTTTTTCAAATCAAACAAATAATATTGTATAAACCTTAAAGTCTCTCCATCGATTTTTCTCGTTTTAATCATTATTTGCGTGAGTCTTTTTTTCTAGTAAAATATTTGTAGCTATAGTTGAGTATTAAATACAGAATTATTAAGCGTGTACGTGAAAACAAAATTCTATACAATTTAACCTAAATTATAAACATATCTTTTTGTTAATCGTATAATAAAACTCAAAGTGCATTTTTACAACAAAATTGTCATCAGAGATATTGCTAAAAAAAATTTCGGAGCAAAAAAAAACATTTCGTTACCTTCTTAGCAGATGTCTATTTAATTCTCAAGCGTTTATGTGTGATTAGAATGTATTATTTTTTTAGAAATATTAAAAAAGGGTAAATTTCATCGTTTTACTGTTGTCCGTGCGATGCAGTTATACCGCGTGTATATGCACATGCGCGAGGATCAGGTGGACTGGTTTGTTTATTATTCACTAATCTTCGTTTTCAAACAAAGATCAAACGTCTGAATGAAAAATTTCTTGAATGTGAAATATTTGTTCTATTATTTTATAAATTCCTGTTGTTATTTTAGTGGAATAATGAGAACTTAGAGAAACATGTTTATTCAAGCCTCTGTTGGAACAAGCGAAGCGCCGTGCAAAAGGTAAAATCTGAATTGATTAAAGTATCGAACGGCAAGTTTAGTCACATGGTCAAAAGTAAATAGATATTTAATATGGCGTACGATGGCGCGTAAGATAAACCCGCGGTGTTACTTAAAATACGATAGTTACAACACCCCCCCCTCCCCCCCCCCCCCCCCTAGACGTCTATAATATCTCTTCTTTTCCATCTTTCGTTT
>JAAAKG020141303.1:0-11894 GCA_010014905.2 Druon quercuslanigerum | reverse complement strand
AATAAATAAAACAATAACAATAAATAATAATAATAATAATAATAAATAAATTAGCGTTCCATGAAATCATATTTTTAGTTTTTATAAACAATTTTTATGAACAAATTTATTTATTTGGCATTTATATGCATAGAAACTTTTTATTTTTTGTGGATTCATTTATCTCCATCTAAAGAACGAGATAGGTATAGATTTGAGTTCTATGAAATAATGTTTTTATTGTTATAAACAATTTTATGCACAAATTAACTTATTTGACACTTATATACATAGAAAATTTGTCTTGTCTACGGAATCGTGTCTGTTAATGCAAAGAAATATAGCTGTGCACATAAGGGTTCCATGAAACAATATTTGTCGTTGTTATAAATAATTTTTAAAAACAAATTAATTTATTTCACATGTGTATACTGTTCTGGCTCTGCATATAAAAAGAAATAAATCCGCAGAAAAAAGAAATTTTCTATGCATATGATTGCCAAGTAAGTAAATTTGTTTATAAAAATTGTTTAAAAGAATATCAAATATATTTTCATGCAATTCTAATGTGTACCGTTCTTGTTATTTAAATAAAAATAAATGATTCCACAAATAAGAAAAATTTTCTATGCAGATAAATGTCAATTAAGTGAATATGTTTTAAGAATTGTTTATAACAATGAGCCAATATTGATTCCTAATACTCTAATGTTTACTATTTTTGTTATTTGCATCAATCAAAATCATTCCGTAGAAAAGTAAAACTTTCTATGCATATAAGAGCCAAATAAATGAATTTGTTTATTAAAATTGTTTAAAACAATATCAAATTTATTTTTATGCAATTATAATGTGTACCATTATTTTTATTTACCTAAAAATAAATGATTTCATAAAAAAGAATATTTTTCTATGCAGATAAATGGCAACTAAGTGAATATGTTAAAAAATTGTTTATAAAAATGACCTAATATTGTTTCCTAATACTCTAATGTGTACCATTGTTTTGTTGACATGAAAATAAATGATTTTGTAGAAAAGGCAAATTTTCTATATATATATATATATATATATATATATATATATAAGAGCCAAATTAATAAATTTGTTTATAAAAATGTTAAATGTTGTTTAATGGAATTATATTGTGTACCATTCTTGTTCTTTACGAAAAAATAAATTATTTCAAAAAAAGTAAATAATTTCACTAAAGAGAAAAAATTTCTAGGCAAATAAATGCCAAATAAGTGATTATTCAAATAAATATTGTTTATAACAATGACGAATATTGTTTCCTAATATTTAAATGTGTACTGTTATAGTTCTTTACATAAAAAGAAACGATTTCGTAGAAAAGGCAAATTTTTTATGTAGATAAGAGGCAAATGACTGAATTTTTTAATAAAAATTGTTTAAATTATTAACTATTATTGTTTTTTTTGTGCTTTTTTGCAATTAAGAATGTATTTTTTTCGTTTTCCTAACAAAATCTAAGTTTATGATACATTCGAATGCCGAATTTGAATCATTGAACATTAATATGCATTAATTTGTTTATAACAATTAACAAAATGCAGAATATTCTTTACAAGTTACCGTTTTGTTCAACAAAAGTAAATTTACTATTTATATACCGTTTTAAAAAAATATCAATGAATGGAGCAAAGTAAATATTGCACATATAACCAAGTTTAACTTTTAAGTTAAATAACAAATACAAAAAACTCTCACTTGTACGTTAAAGCACGATTCTTCGCGAGTATTTAATGAGAAGTTCTGATCCGTTGAGAATTGAGGAGTCGGCTGATTTTTGTCCCAAAATAGTGCTTTTTCGCACTGTAAAGCGCCTTAAGGCCATGTGACGAGAGAGTCACGTTGCTAAAGCTGGTCCTCAATTTTTCTTTCCCAACTTACGTCTAAACGAAATGAGGAATCGCTCTGAAAGTTTGGGAAATTAAAGAGGATGCAATAAAGTGCATGCCTCTGGTTTGTTCCGGTAGAAATTAAAAAAAAAAAATTCGAAGAAAATAAAACTGAATTTTTATCGCCACTTTTCTCTCCCAACTTACGTCCACACAAAATAAAAAATCGTGTTCAAAATTTGGCACGATTAATAGATGGCACGAAGGAAGTTGTCTCTGGTCCTAAATAATTAGAATTATGAAAAGTTTTTTTTTTATTAATAATTGCGAGATATACCGACTGTGCCCTAAAACTCTGCAAGCAATTTTGAATGTTGTCAAAAGTGCTAGTTATAAGGTTTATATTTATGAAAGTGGGGCACAATAACAAAAATCGTTCACGAATATTATACACAACTATTGCAGAATCTAGTGTTTGCACTTGAAATGCAAATAAATAAATTTTGTTTGACATACGCATCAGGTGTTTCAGAGGAGCACCAGCGCAGCGAGTAGACAACTTTGAACTTCTACGGTTCTGTGGGTAATACAGATTTCACGATTACCGACAGAGCAAGATAGAAAGAAAACCACAGCCGTAAAGCCTAAATGCGTCGGTCAGTATTTCGTATTTTTATAAATAAACTTTTTTCTTTCCCTAAAAAGCACAAGCGGTCCAATTATTTTTATTATCTATTAATATTTTTCAAAAATATATCGGTAATTAAACTTTAATTTTTAAATATGTCTGAAAAAATATTTATCTCAGGACTATCTTGATCAGCTGTTACACTCATTACACGACCTTAAGGCCATGATACGAGAGAGTCACGTGACCAAAGCTGGTCCTCAATTTATCTTTCCCAACTTACGTCTAAACGAAATGAGGTATCGCTCTAAAAAATTGGGAAATGAAAGAGACGGCAATAAAGTACATGCCTCAGTTTTGTTCTGGTGGAAATTAAAAAAAAAATTATTTAGAAGAAAATAAAACTGGAACCTTTATCCGTACTTTTCTTTTCCAACTTACGTCCACACGGAATGAACAATCGTGTTAAAAATTTGGTACGCTAAATAGAAGGCAATAATGAAGTTCTCTCTGTTCCTAAATAATTAGAATTATGAAAAAAGTTTTTATTGTTTTTAATTACTAATTTGGAGATATACCGACTGTGCTCTAAAACGCTGCAGGCAATTTTGAATGTTTTTAAAAGGGCTAGTTATGAGATTTATATTTATCAAAGTAGGACAAAAGAACAAAAATCACTCACGAACATTATACACAATTAATGCAAAATCTAATGTTTGCACTTGAAATGAAAATAAATAAATTTTGTCTGACATTCGCATCAGCTGTTTCAGAGCAGCACTACTGCTGTAAAGCCTAAATGCGTCAGTCAGTATTTAGTATTTTCATCAATAAACTTTTTGCTTCCCCTAACTTTGTGCCTTGGCACAAGCACTCCATTAATATTCATTATTATTATACGAAAATTTGTTTCATCTTATTTAAACCTTTATTTTTAAATATCTGTAAATAAAATATTGATCTGAGGACTGTTTGGGCCAGATCGGGCACACAATTTAGTGGATTTTAAATTTGGCCCCATCTAGACCCCGGCTTGACAGCCACTCTTGACACTAGATGGTGCTGTATATCATTTCATTTCGAGTCTGGCCCCATCTAGATAGCCCGATTTGGGCCAAACTCTGCCCTATCCGGCCCCGATCAGATCCATATTGGAACTTCTTCTCGGGTAGGGGTGGATACGCGTTCTGCGTCTTATGGGGGTTGTGGAAAAAGTTGCGTCGCAAACAGTACATCATTATTGCGAGGGACGAGTTCACGGGTGATCGCCTGCCGAAAGCTAAAGGTGCAAGCTTCGCTGAGCACAGAAAGAAAGAAAGCTCCATCGTTACGCTCAGCTCTCTTTCCTCTGCTCTGCAGCTTAACAGTACTCCTCTAACTTCCTAGCGACCTCCGCTCAGTTTAGCTATGGTCATTACCTGCCTCTACTTTTTTATAACGAACCTGAAAGCCAGGTATTTCTAGACGTTCAGAAAACGTATCTTTTCAACAAGCGTATAGGTACGAACAGCGTACTTACATCCTCGAGACAACCCCTTTTCGTTACTCCAACTTCAAATGAGAATACTTGCGTCTGTCGAGCAGCATTAAAAGAGGAAATTCTCGTTTCAGACTACTCCGGAACGCGATTTTCCACACTGATTCCATTTTCGCATTGAAGAGTGTCAAAGGTACATTTTTTTACAGAAAAGGATAATAGTTTCTTTGCGTGTAAAATAGGGGTTGGTGGAAAAATAAATTAAATCCCATATTTGCTGAGAGTTTCGTTACTAAAATAGGGACAAAAGGTTAATATAATTGGGGGCTTTTTAATAGTAAGAGGCAAATACATTATTTAAATAAAATTAATGGAGGTGCAATATTGATTTCAATTTGATACGCTTAAAATTCCTAAGATTTTGATATATATTGCATTTTGAAGATGGTTTATTATAAGTCAGATATATTAGGATCTGTCATTGCTAGTTCGATTTTGAGAAAAGTTGCTAACGTTATAATGCTACATGAAAGAAATTTTTGGGCTTAGAGGATTTTTTAACATTTTTAAAATTGTGGAATTTACGCCATTTTAAATTTTTGGGGCACATTTTTTTTACTATAAATATTTCTGGAAACGATAATTGGATTTTGATAAAAATTGGAGACCTTAGAGATGAAATTATATCACGAAAAAAGGAATCAAAATTTGATTTGGATTTTTTTTCGGGCACAACGAAAACATTTCTTTGAATGTATTATATTCTTCAAATACATCGTTTCACTTCTAATGTTTCCAATTTTTATAAAAATCCAATTATCTTTTCCAGAATTATCGATACTTTAAAAAAATGTAACCCCGAAATTCAACATGATGCCCAGTGAAAAAACATGAATTTTTTTCGTTTAAAAATGTCGAGAACCTTAAATTTTGGTCCGATTTTTAATTTTTTTAATTTAAAGTACATTAAATTATAAAGAGCTTCACGCTACGAATTTTTTACTTCTCTATTTGTTTATTAATAATTTTTTTACTTAAAATATGACAAAACTGAAATTTTGTACATAGAAATTTTGAATGCTTTAATAACTGATCAGGAAAAATTTATATTGTCTTAAATAAATGTTTGGGGACTTATAGAATTCAAATAATTGATTTATTATTCCATTTCTTACTTAGAAACAAATTTTACGAAGATATTGATAAATAGACTCATTATAGGTAATTTTTTTGTTTTGTTTTTTATATTAATGCCAGAACGACTTCAGGTATTCCATAAAACAATAAATATTTATTAATATTTGATCAAACATAAAATTTTTATTTTTATAAACAAATTAGATACAAAAATTCAAAATTTTGGCCCTTTCGCAAAGAAATTTTTTTGTTCGAAACTGGATATCTTTTAGGCTATTGGACGAATGACTGCTAGTCTAGACTAAAACAGATTCTACAAAATAAATTTTCTACAAAATATTTGTATCTTCAACTTAAAAAAACATTTTCTACCAAAAAGTTGCATTTTCATTCCAAGAATATAAATTTTTGATATAAAATATTATTTTCATTCACATGATTTAATTTTCATTCAAATTGTTAAATTTATTGTTCACAAAAATTAGTCTTCTGCAAAAAAGTGTAATATTTTTATTAAAAATATGATTTTTGAACCAGCCAGGATGACTTTTTAACCCAAAAACAATTTTATAAAGAAATTGAATATTTAACCCGAAAAATATAAATTAAACAAATTTTAATTTTCAATGGCTAAATTATCTGATAAAATATTTGTATTTGTAAACCAAAAATATAAATTTTTCAATTTAATAGTTGAATTTATTAAACCAAAGAGACGGTTATTTAACAGAATAGTTAAATTTTCTTTAAACTTTCCTTAAAATAATTAAATTTTTAACCCGAAAAATTTGAATAAAAGAAATTAATTTTCCAAAAAAAAAAGTTGTATTTTTATATTCAGCAAAGCGAATTTTGAACGAAATCGTTGAATGTTTACTCAAATCAAATGGATTTTTTAGATTTTTATTCTTATTATTATTTTTTTATTTTTGTCCCAAAACTACGAATTTTCAAAAGAGAAATTCATTTTGGCAAAATGAAAAATTTTTTGTTCGAGACTAGAAATCTCTTAAGCTATTGGACGAATGACTGCTAGTAAAAAAAATATTTAAAAATTAAACAATAACCCCTGTTATTAACAATTCTTGAGACAAAATATTTAAACTTAGGATTATATAAAATTTAAATTTTCTTTAATGGTCAGAATAGGTACACATATTCCTGAAAATAATATATCTTTGATTAAAGATCAAATTTGTTAGGAATATCAGTAGCCAGTCTAGCGATTAAAGAAAACTCAAATTTGATACAACCTTAAATTTCAATATTTTATCACGAGAATCAATTATAACAATAGTTATTTTCACTTCTTAAACATTTTTGTGAGTAGCAATCATTCGCCGAAAAGCTTAAAACGTTTCCAGTGCAAACAAATTTGTTATAAACGAAAAAGCTCAAATATTTAATTTGTTTTTAAATTTTTTAAATTTGATACTGTTTAAAATATTAATTATTATTTATTATTTTAAGGAATACAAGAAGTTGTTTTTTGTGATTTAAGAAAATTTTATTCGAGCAAATCTCCAATTTAAATATTTTGCCACAATAATTGTTTATAACAATAGTTATTATAAACTTTTTATTTAGTTTTGTAATTGAATGTCATCCCTACATTAATATGAAGTACTTTTAATAAACAGAACTTTTTTTATCGATAATAAGAGTATTTTGTAATTTGTTCATAATATATTCATGGAATAATAAACAAATTATTTTTTCTCTATGAATCCCTAAACATTTATTGAAGAGTAAAAATTGTTATGTGTAAAATTTTAGTTTTTCCATACTTTGAGTGGTAAAATTATTGATAAACAAATAGAGGAGACAACATTTCAGAACGTCAGAATCTTAAAAATTTAATGACCTTTAATTTATAAAAAAAATCAGAATTGGGCCAAAGTTGAAGGCTCTGGACATTTCTGAACGAAAAAAATAAATTTGCTTTCATTGTGCACCATGTTGAATTTCGGGGTCAAATTTGTTTGAACTGTCAATATTTCTGGAAAATATAATTGGATTTTATTGAAAATTAAGAAAATTAAAGATGAAATGACATATTTTAAGAATATAAAAAAATGAAAAAAAATTATTTTTAATTTTGCCCGAAAAAAAGTCCAAAGCAAATTTTGATTTCATTTTTCGTAAACTTCTGGTTAAAGTTTTAAACAAAAAGTATAAATTGTCAAAAAGGTTTGATAGTTGATATTTTTAAAACCAAAAATATGTAAATTTTCTACATAATATAGTTCAATTCTCAACTAAAAAAAGTTTATTTTTGATGCTTTGTATTTCTAAACAAACACAAATTGTATATGTTTTAAAAAAGACGAAATTAATACAGAAAAGATTATTTTAAATTTTTTTCTGAAATATGAATAAAATGAATGGGTAATAGTAGAATCTCCATTAATTTTTTTTATCAGGGTGATTTTCACAGGAATCATTTTATCCGCATTTAAAAAAAATTAAAAGGGGATAAATTCTAATGTTTTTAGTTTTTATGAAAATATAATTATTATTTTCAGAAATATCGATACTTCAAAAAAGGGTGAACCCGAAATTCAACATGTCGTAACTTTCGCAATTTTTGAAATTTTCAAAAAGCCTTTGAGCCATATAACATTATAATAATAAATAAAAAAAATAATGAAAATAGCATTATAATTTTCATATAACATTATAATTTTACCGTCTTGTATCAAAATTCAACTACCAAGGGCAGATACTGATATTTTTGACGTGCAATTTAGATGCATTGTTAAAGAAATAGTTGATTTTTTAAACAAAAAGATGAATTTTGGACAAAGAAGATTAATTTTTAAAAAAATTACATCTTTAACAACAAATCTATGAATATTTAACTAAAAATGTTCGTTTTCCACCAGAAAACAAATATTATATTTTAGTTAAAAAAAATTTACCAACTTAAGAAAAATGAATCCTTATTAAAATAGTTCAATTTTCAACCAAAAAGATAAACTTTTAAATATTATTTAATGAATATCCAACAAAAAATAGAAACAATTTTTTTTTAAAATGGCATTTTTAATCCAAACACATTAATTCCCAACAATAACAGTTAATTTTTAACAATAAAAGTTTATTTTAACTAGCAAATAAGAATGATAAAAAAATTAAATTTTTAACAAAATAATTGAACTTTTAGCCTGAAACAAGAATTTCGTAAAAAACAGATAAATTTTCCACCAAAAATAAAGAAACTTACACAGCAATTTCATTTTCAGTCGAAAAAAAATTTTTAATAAAAATTTCTTTTTCCTCGCATGGTTTAATATTCTAAAAACATTTCGAATTTTCAACCAAAAAGTCGATTTTTAATCAAAATAGTGGAATTTGTAATAAAAATGATGACCTTTCAACATGAGCTAAAAATAAGTTGTATTTTGAACCGCAAAATTTAAATTAAAAAAAAACGGACCGAATAATTAAATTTTCTTCTAAAATAGGTATTTTACTATTGAAGCCAATAAGAAGAATTTTTTACCAAGCAGTTGAATTTTATAACAAAAAGAATAAAAAAAATTATATTTTTCTACAAAAAATTTGAATTTTATTTCAAAAACATAATTTTTTACTCAGAAACCCTTATAGATAAATTTTAAACAAAAAAGTTCATTTTTAATCCAAAAAGATGATTTTTCTAGCAAAAAAAAGAATTTATAATAAAGAACTATTATGAATTTTCTAATTAAAGCGAGAACAAATTAATGAGATAGGTGAATTTTTATCTTAAAAATATTAATTTTTAAGCAGATATTTAAATATTTAGCCAAAAAAGATGGATTTTCATCAAGCAAGATAAATAGTCGACTAAAACAGATTCTACAAAATAATTTTCTACAAAATATTTGTGTCTTCAACCGAAAAAAAACATTTTGTACCAAAAAATTTCGATATCATCACAAAAATAAGAATTTTTAAAATAAAAATTTATTTTTAATTACATGATTTAATTTTCCCTAAAATTGTTAAATTTACTGTTCACAAAAATCAGTCTTCTGCAAAAAAGTGTAATATTTTTATTAAAAATATGAATTATTAACCAGCTAGGATGACTTTTTGACCCAAAAACAATTTTATAAATAAATTGAATTTCTAACCCAAAAAATATGAATTAAACAAATGTTAATTTTCAATAACTTAATTATCTGATAAAATATTTGTATTTGTAAGCCATAAATATAAATTTTTCAAAATAATAGTTGAATTTATCAAACCAAAGAGACGATTATTCAACAAAATAATAGAATTTTCTCTAAACTTTCTTTAAAATAATTGAATTTTTAACCCGAAAAATTTGAAGCAAAGAAATTAATTTTCCAAAAAATAGTTGTATTTTTATTTTACAAAATCAAATTTTTAACTAAAAAGTTGAATTTTTAACTCAAATCAAATGAATTTTTTAGAAATAGTTTCATTTTTATCCCAAAACTGCGATTTTTCAAAAGAGAAGGTTTAGTTTTTATTCATTTCTTAAAATTTTTTAGTAAAAAAATAATGGATGAGTTTTCTACAAAAAAAGTGGTTTTTAGATTTAAAAATTAGTTCTGAGTTTAAAAATGTAAATTTTAAATTCTTAAGTTGAGTTTGCAACCAAAATAGTTAAACGCTAAATTAAACTTTTAATTAAAAAAAAAACAAAAAAAAAATACTTTTAAACTTTTAATCAAAAGTTGTTTAATTTTTTGTTAGATTTTAATAATTAATATCTCACTTAAGCGAAAATAAACGAGAAAAAGGTGCAGATTTTTGAAAAAGGGAAAGAAAAAGTAATTTTAAAAAAATGGAAATAGAGGAGTATTTGAAAATCCTGAGAGTTAAAGATAACTATTTTTTTTTAATTTTTCTCAAAACTTAAGAACTACACTTTAATTTTTTTATGGTCTCTGTCATATTTTGCATTACCTTCTTTTTTCTTGCATTCAGTACTAAATAAAGTACCAGAAGATTTTTATTTCTTTAAAATATGAAAAATTATAAATGGTATAATAACTTAAATTGCAAATATCAGTTTTGAGCGACTGGGAAGTCATAGTTTAATTCCTCAGGTTCTCGAAACTGATTAAGTATCTCTAGCAAACTTTTTTCTTTTTTTTTAAATTTATTTCTAAAATAGCTAACATTCACATTTTTGTTTTTTTTTAATATTACAAAACTATATTTAACTATATATTTGACAATTAATGATGTAAGTTGTTGCGAAAATAATATCTACAAAACCTCCCCTGTTTCATTATTTTTTTCGCCACTTTGTCAAAAATCTTTTCTTATTGTGAGAGTGAATTAAAATATATTGAAAGTAGCTTAAGTTTAAAAACTAAAATTTGTATTATCGATGATAGAATTATTAGATTCCAAATAAATTTCGAAAGCTAAATCACACTTTCAGCTCTCGCGAAACACCCCCTTTTCTACACTTAAAAAACAAAACAAAAACCTAATTAAAAATGTTATACTCACGGACCTGAAGCTTAATTTCTTACTCTGTTTTCATTTAACGTCAAAATATTCCCAAAAAAGTTTCATCCCCCTAACACTTCTGGAAAACATAAATAGGAATTTTTTAATTTTTAGGGGATGAATTGTTCTACATTTAATTCAGATCGTAGGTGGTAGATTGCAAATGGAAATTTAGTGTTAAGTTGGAGTTTACTAGAATTTCGCACGAAAATAGCCGGATCTGTAAAAGTAACGACCAATAAAATGTTGCTGAACCGCTAATCGACCATCAACCTTTTCTTAAAGAAATAGGCTCTTGTATCGCTGATGGAGGAGAAAAACTTTTACAACGTCTAATAAATACGCTATACGGAGAAAAAAATGCATTACGTTCAATTTTCGCAAAAAATATCAGGATCTTTCTACGATATAAATTAGAGAAACAATATTAACACAAAAATTTGTGCAAATAATTATTGAACAAAAAAGGCTCAAACATATTGTGAATCTAAAACAAAAAAGAGGAAGGTAATTAGGAAAGATTTTTTCTTTTTTAAATTATTTCTATTCAAATTTTTGTTTAAATTGAGCTTTTTAAATTTGTTTGTTTAAATAATTGGTTTTTGGATTTAAAATATGGTTGCGTTTTGCTGTTTGATAATGTTTTGCGCAAATTGTCTTGTTAATATTAGGCCTCTTATTTTGTTCGTGAAAATTCAAGAAACAGAAAATTCAATCCGTTTATCCATTTTTGATCATGTTTGCAGGAATCCGAAAAAACTTGTCAATTAAATTTATTGTCGAAATCGCACGTTTTAATTTTTTTCTAAATAGTACATTCAGTTTTCTTATAAAGCCATCTTTCTATAAAATAAAAATAGTATGGGGATTCTCAGTGTTGCAACACCTTTCTTGGACAAAAATGACTTAAATTATTAATTTTTAATTCGTTTTTTTTTCAAGCCGTAATTCTTTTGGATAAAATGAATTACAGCGGATGTTTCATGTAAAAATTCCTGAAAATAAAACCAAGAAATTAAAAACCAAATTTTTTTTTAAAAACCACCAAAACATTTTTTTATTGCAATTTAGAAAAAAAAAAACCTTTTCTTCTTCTCCTTTCCCCCATAAAAAATTCGTTTTTACATTTGAAAAGAAAATAAAAAATAGGAAAGAAAAATGAGAAGGCAATCAACAAAATCCCCGTCCTTCACTCTTTTTTTAAACATTTCTTTGGTCCCCTTTTTTCATATTATTATCAAATCACAATCAAAAATAATTTATCAAAAATAATCACCAACGATTCAGCACTCATACAGCACCTTTATCAAGAGAAAAAATATAATAAAAG